>LR142193.1:0-10901 GCA_900659605.1 Tisbe holothuriae | reverse complement strand
ACCTTTTTTCGCGCTTTTGTTCTTTTTGTATAAATTTGTCTCATTTAGACCCTTATGTGTTCCCATATGGCTCCATTAGGCTCCATTTTGTTCCATTTGACCCCATATTTAGCTCCATTTGGCCCTTATTTGGCCCTTATTTGTCATATTTAAGCCTCCTCACACATAACCTCCACCACACCCATCTCCTTCAACGGCACCCTCGCCTCATTAGCAGTCACCTCCTCCCGACACTGGATCCCATCATAGCTGATGGTGAAAAAGTATCTGTACTCCTTCTTCTGCCGCGGGTTCAACCGCTTCACATCAGCCAGGGTCAGCCCCGCCTTGCCAGGCTTCACCTTATACGGCACTTCCTGGCCGTTGAAGTTGTAGAATATGGACGTGTCCATGGGCTGCTGCTGGTAGAATGAGGACGATCCCTGCCTCCGGGCTGAGCTGCGTGGGCTCTTTTGCTGCTGCTGTGACCGGCGGGATCGCTCATCGTCTGACGTGGTGACGGGCTGCCCGGACGCCCATGTCGTGGGCTGGCTGACCTGAGTGCTGAGCCATGTGTTGATCCGTTCCTGGGATCCCTTGACTTCTCCGTATCGGGCTGTTGCCTGTTGTTGTTGTGCTGGGTAGTGCTGTTGGAAGCTGCCGGAGAAGGACGCGTTCTTGTTCGGGTTGATCCCGCCTGAGCAGCTGAAGTCGGAGGTGGAGCGGCCAAAGTTGGTGGCGCCGCCGCCCGCCGAGAAGGAAGTGCTGGCAGCGTTGAAGTCGGATCTGGAAAATGTGATTGAAACATTATTGCACAAATTAAAATTAAATATTCAATGGTACATTATGTATAATTGCTGTATTAATAACTCTAGCGACTAACGAGAATAGTAGTGACGGAGGCATCTTTCCACTGTCCACAATTAACTTTCTTACTTTTTCACGCTGTTAGCAGCCCTTCACTAATTTTATTAAGCCTTAAAATCTACAATAAGCATACCTTTCCAAGTCTAAGAAAAAAAAGCATATAGTCATTTAAAATTTATAACATACTAATGATAATCTATTACTTCATACCTTGACGACGACCCATTGTTCCCTCCTCCGTACTGCTGCCGTCCATGCTGCATCGTGCCAAACTGCTGTTGGTGTTGCTGCTGGTGAGGGTGATGATGATGCCACTGCTGGTAGCTGGTGTTGGGACCGCTGCGACCGCCGGTCGTCGTGTTCATAGACACGTTGTGGTGGCCTTGATATCTGCAAAACAAAGTTGTTGTTATATTCAATAATAATATTTAATATTACCGTAATGTGAAAAGGATGTTATTGTGTCAGATGGCAAGAAAATACTCAAGAACTAATCCCTTTGTTTTCGGCTCATTAAAAATCGTTAGCGAATTAATATATCTTTGACATTACGTTAAATCGATTAAACTCGTCTCCTCGTCAGCCCCACGCTATCCCTTTGGCCCTACTGCTCTAATAGCAACAGCTACCATCCAAACATCCAAAAATTAACTCTAGTCTGAGGCCAGAGCGGACACAATGCAAACATCAGATGATTAAATTTGACGTTTTCCCCATTAGTTTAGAAAGTTTAATGTCATTTTACTTTAAATGTATTTAGGGATTTAAATGTACTTATTGTTGGTATTAAAATCGAAGTTGTAAATAAACTACTAAACTATATACTATCATTACTGCACAAACAATAACAAATTAATGAAATTATTTCAATATATGTACATAATATTGTAACAAGGTGTTGTAGCAAGGAGCATGGTCCGGATAGTTCTATCCCCCATAAAAAGCCAGTTTAACGATGGAGATTGGAGAAGATCTGTGCGCACAGGAATTTTCTGACAGCAAAGAGTATACAGTATATATTACCTACGCCATACATGTACATCGAACTTGTACCATTGGTTTATCTTTAGGAGTTGAACCACACTTTTGCAAACGTCTTTTACGAAGCAAGATTATGCTTCAATGCATCCCTCCTTATCCCTGGTTTAATAATAATATTTGTTTATTATTCAAATGTGCTCAGCAAAATCAATTGATATTAATACTTTCTGACGCGTTAGTTCAGTAGTTGCCTCCTATGACGCCCCTTTAGTCGTCTTCTTAAATTCCAAGATTTTTTTTCCCGAAGTACCGTCTTCAATTAAAACTAGCCTCTCTGGAACTTTTTTGCAATGGTGTTTCCACAGTGAGATTTTTCTGTACTAACGGCGGAACCACAAGGGACGCTCTACAACGTACTTGGCTGATTTCTTGAGCCAGTGCAACTTGTTTTTGTACAGCCAGCTGCTTACTGAGGTTTCCAAACATGAAGGTGCCTAGATCATTTTAGTTCCACTTCACAAATGGTCATTCAGCAGTTTTTCCCAACTATATTTCCAAGCAATAATTCATATTAGCACCCTTGGATCTAACCTACGACCGATCAGTGCCCAGCAAGCCGGCACGCTACCATTGAGCTACTGCCCTCTGTGTGCATCCCTGGACAACCTACGCCTATTACCCACTGATAGCCATTACAAACTAATATCATGCCTATTAATTGTTCTCAACAGAACGACTACTAAAACCTCATAGTTATTATCAATATACTTGTTCTTACCTCGTGCTGCTCTTCGCCCTTCTCTCATTCTGCGGCGTCCTCGTCGTCGGCGTCGGCTTGAAGTATCGATCGCAGTGCTCGTCAATGATGCTCTGCTCGGATTCGTCGTCGTAAGCGGACTTGGAGCGGTGCGGTTTGTATTTGGTCGTGGTGGAGGAGGGTTTAGGCTGAGGCTGCTGTTGAAGGGAGGAAGAGGACTGGAAGAATAAAAACAAAATGTTATTCATGGCAACTCTAGTATAGCGTTAATTGAATAGTTGTTATAAAGGTTCCAATATTAATGTCGCACTAAAATTATGCTCCATTTTCTCGACTGTGAGCGCTAGTTACTTTTTCACTTGTTTAAAGCCACGCATTAATTGCTTTGTGTTAACCGGGTTTCCAGAAAAACAATGTTTTATAGATATTGTCACTTAGATCTTATTCTCAAAAGGGCGTGTGGGGGTCCGTGGCTATAATTTTTTTATGCCAAGTTTCAGTTTCTAATGTGAAACCTTAAAATTAAGGGAATATTTTTGTTCTAAATCGAGAATCGGCCGGAATCGACGAGTGAGCGGAGCGACTCGGAGCGAGCATTGTATAAATAATTATCCACAAATTTCAATGTTTGCTCCTCGCTAAACACCATTGAATGTATTTTCAATTACAAATGATCTTGTTTCCTTCTCACCTTGCTTGCCATCATGCTATCCACAGCACCAAGCCTCTGCTCGACTGCCTCACTGGACTGTTTGCCCTGCGCCACCGCCTGTAGCTTGGGCAGAAGCTTGGCGAAGAAGAGCGCGGGCTGCTTCTCAGCCATCTCGAAGATTTTCATGTTCTCAGGGTTAGGTCTGGAAAAGAAAGGTATGTTACTTATTGATTCCTAGTCCTAAATCCTAAGTTACAGGTGGCATCATCAGTCAAACATTGGGATCAGCATATCTACGCATATTTACAATAGAAACATTCTAACTCCATCTAAGAACAGTCTAACGTAATCTAAGCTTAGATATATAACAAGGATATGATATAATTCACATTACCTATGCTACACAAGACACTTATTGCCGAAGAAAACTACTTTCCAAGTTCCTAATAATATAACTCCCTTACTGTCTCTGCCGTCCATGCGGCCCACTCAGGCTCTGCAGCTGATCCGGATTCCTCTCCAGCTGCTGTCTCTGCCGCTGCCGCTCATCAGCCCGAGTTTTCTTCGACAGCTGCTTCTTCGTGTCGATCCGCTGGCTCGCGTTCGCGGAGAAGAAACTGCTGCCGTCGTCGGTCTGGTAACCCTGAAAGTATATGAAAATCATTAAAACTTGGACTAAGTAGTAGACTTTATCTACAGGTTTGGACATGTCCTCATTGATCGTTGTTATAGTAGTAAAATCTGGATGTTTCTTCACTATATAGTCTCCGAACTGCATATATGTATTAGGGCTTCAATCTTATGCATGTTATTGGTGTTCCGAACATATACATGTAGAGCATAATCATATTACTTTACCTGCAATGCCCCCGAACTCTGACTCTGTATCTCCGAGTCATTCTTTGACACTGGGTAGGCGACACTTGAGTGCGCATGATACGGGTTGCTGTTGCTGCCCGGGGCGGGCAGGGTGGTGCTCAGGTTGGTCGCTGAGGCCGACATGAAGGTGCGATTGCTGGGGTTGCCGGGGTGAGTGCCAGAGGCTTGGAAGCTGCTCGAGGGGAAGGATTCGAAGCCACGTTGGGACACTGAAAAAAAAAAGATTAAATTATAGTACTTTTACTGTACCAGCATTGTAATATGTAGCTGAAGTCTGGAAGGCTATTTTTAGAGGTTAATAATTGAATTAAGTTATCTGCTACTAAAAGTAACGCCGGAATAAATGACAAAGCAAATTTCTAGGAAAACATTTACTGAGAAAGTAGACAATATTGAATCCGCTCAAAAACATATATTGGGTCGGTATTGCAACCTGAACTCGCGTATAAGAGAAACAAATGTTATGAAAGGAATTGAATATTTATTCTATATCCTTCAGGAAAGAGCTTTTGACTATTTGGTTATTAAACTATACCTGCTACCCTCTGCTTCTGTGTCCTCTCCAAGGTGCTGACCGTCAGCTGCCCCGCGGACCCCCGCTCCGCCGGGTGCAGCTGCCCTTGCTGCCCCAGTGACACCGCCCCGAACCGCTCCGAGGTCGTCTCCAGCTCCGAGTTCTCCTCCAGCGGCTCCAGAGGGCCGTGCTGGGACTGCTGTTGGGATGAGGAGGTGGTCGGGTCCACTGTGCTCGTGGATTGTGGGCTCAGGTGGGAGGAGGAGATGTCGGAGAAGCCTGGAAGAGGGACACAGTGGGATTAGAACATAATTTATGTTCAACTTAAGAGCTGTCAGATTAGTACAATACAATACGATGTTGATACATTCAATGTTTCTAATATTAAATTAATATTAACCTGATACAGGTTGTCAAATACATAAACATGCGTTTGGATGGGCTTAATCTCCTCAAGAGCGACCCGCGGACCCGCGCTCTGGCAAGCGTAATAGAGTCAGTATTATACTGTTAGATACAATTAAAGGCCATTGAGTTTTTCATTTACTACAAAACCTGATAATGACCAAAATCAAACTTACCACTTGACCCACTGACGCTCGGCACCATCTTGCTCACCACGCCACCCTGCTGCTGCCTCTGCGGCACACTGGGCTGCTGCTGCTGACTGCTGCTGCTACCGCTCTGTCTCCCGGACACGGAGCTGGCTGAGCTGTGGTTGCCGCTGGCGAGGTTGGAGGCGGTCGCATCGGGGGAGCTAAAGTCGCCACTTTGGACACGCTGAAAGAAGTTTGTAAATTAGGGGGTTGGTCAGGAATATACATAGATAGTAGATCGTATTCACAGTGTTTTCTTCATAATGACATGTGTTAGAATGATTTGCAATCATGGGCTTCTTAGGTAAAGATCAATTTAAGTTAATGAAAGACGAAGTTGCATCCACTGAAACAAAGCTGATAAATCACTTAAGTTAGTTTAAGGAATTCTAAATTATTAGCTCCAATATAGAGCTCTAAAACAAATTTCACTTTTAGTGCAAAAAGGAGTGGGCACTATTAGAAGTATGCCAGTTAACCAAATATAAAAGTGTATATTTACTCGCCATAGAAAGCGCCTTTGCAAAAACCTTATATTCTCTCACCTGTACGTATTCGATGAAAATGTCGGAGGTGAAGAAGTTTGGGTACGACGACCTCGTGAGGTACTCGAGCACCATCTGGAGAGCGCCGTCAAACAGGTTGAAGTCGAGGGGAGGCTGACTGCCGGAAACGGCGCCCCTGGAAAAGACGACATAATGACTATATGAGTAATCAATTCAACAGTTAAGGAAGACCAGTTTATATCGGAGTATTTAAAAAAAAACTTGTGTGTTTAAGCCCTGGTATAATGAGACTGGGCAGATATGCCATGGTATACCATAAAGAGTTGCAATGTTTTGGATTGTTTTGACATATCTGCTCAAGTAACGCACCTTAAGAATAGTAATAATTATGTCTGTCGTTGACTTACTTGATCCTAGCGTCAATCTTCGCCCTTTCTTCCTCAGACACGCAGAGCAGCTTGTACGGGACATTGGTGCTCTTTGTGGGGTTCAGATACTTCTTGTTCAGCTGAATCATCACTTCTCGGATCTGACGTTCCTTCATTTGAAGGGTCTCGGGACGCTTCAGGCCCTTTACCACAGTACTGCAAGAGGGATTAAATGTTACATTACATATTATCTATTCAACAACTGGCAATCAAAGCTTACTTCTTTGTGAAATAAATACTATATAACGTTAGAATTGATGTACAGTATACTGTAATATCCATGCGTTCAGGTCAATGATTATAAATACAATCCTCAGTTATGTGTCCAGTTCTAATAGTTGGTGTAATGGTTAGTGTGCTAAACCATACCGGCCATGCAAGACATGGTTGATCTTATATTTAAAAATACTTACACAAAGTATCTGTAATGATCGAGCCCTTCCTGCTTCATGTACCGCTCGTAGAGCTTGTGGCCGTCCTCGTCGTCTAGCAAGTGGTCGAGGCTCTCCCGCCAGAGCTGATACGCCGGGGGACCGGAGCTGACCTCGCTCGGAGGAGTCATCTCGACAGACCCTGGAAAATGAGACACTTTATTATACAATGCATGTAACAACAGTCTCTACAATTGATGTTATGTAAGTACGTACTTCTGTAAAACTTATCCATTCGAAACTTCATGTCTGACAACCTTCTTAATACTGAGCTCGTTTACAACTTGAATAATATTTCGACATCAGGAACTCTATAAATCATGATATTAATTCAGCTTGCTGTTCTTCTTCTCCACTACAAATGTTATTGGAAGAGAGCATTAAATTTGATTGATTTCTTGACTGCGCGTCGCTTTTTATTACTTTGTTTTGGGTTAGCACACTCCTTCCATGGCTTTAAGTTAGGCTGGATTAGCAGCTAATTCGTAGGACGCAGACTTAAACTACCAACATTCTATAAATTTCTATTAATGAATATGGAAAGCTAATGTCCCCTCTATTTCTTCATGTACTTTGAGTTATCCTTTTCAAAAAGGAATTAAAAATATAATTAGTTCACCTGGCCGGATTCTGGCGAGACTTGGCCGACGAAGCAAGGTTCTCTCGTGAAAAATAGTAATAACTCATAATATCAAAAGTACCAAAATTTAATAGTTGAACTTTACATCAAGTACCTTTGCAAAAACATTTTTCGTCGTGTTTTATATCCTACCTTCTGGTTCGAATCCACCCCTGATACTCCCCGACTCGCTCCCACCCTCCGCCTTCACCGGCGTCTGGTGCGCCACCTGGTGCTCCCCACCACTGCTGCTGCTGCTGGGCCCGCTGTGCTGCTTGGGCGTGACCGCCACTCCGCCAGCCTCAGCCGATAAGGACGTGTCCAGCTGCTGAGGGGAGCCCATCGTCACATGGACTTCAGACACGCTGTGGAGGAGGAAGGAATGGATTAATAATACTTTCCATGGTATGAATGGTCAAATACTTCTTAATAACTTGTCATAAATATGCAAGAAGAAATACATCTGATTATCCAAAATTGTCTTTTAATGACTCAAAAGTATTATATCATTGAGACCAGGGTCATGGCCCTCAAGGGATCAGGATGTCCGCCCATAGATAAATAAAACTACTTTATTATTGCCAATATATAATTAGCTGCTGTAGTAACTCCATTTGAGTTTTAAGTTTTTCTACGCTTGTACACTTGTCGTACCTCTGCACGCTTTCGCTTCCTTCCACAAGCCGCTGATCCAGAGTTTGATTGTCTGGGAATTTCTTGTTAATACTGTCCTTGGAAATGATGGTTTCGCCTCTTCCGATGTTCATACTTTATGACGAACGGAGGTCCGATTGGGGAACATTGGTGGGCTCCGGCTGAAGGAAAAAAATATGTTTAATTTACAAGTGGGCACTTTGGGTATTATCCCCTTGCATGGTTTGAAATGTTTCATTTTGATATATGTAGTATTAATGAAAGCTCCTGAAATGAAAGGTGTACATACATTTTCTGTGGTTACTGGCGATAGCGCCTAAAATCAGTAATTAATCATTTCCTGGACGTGGCCAAGTAATTAGGAGCGACAAACATTTTGGACTTCATTGATAATAATATAACTAGGTGATATATATAGAACCTTTGAGTTTTTATGTCTTGTTGTAAATTGTGCCTGAGATTTCCGCTTTAATTTAAGTTGTTATTTCTACGTAATCCAAATCAGATTAAATTGATCTTCTTTAAAAATAAGAAGTACGATTTAAATATATTACTTTTAATATTTTAAAAGGGTTTATTGACTTGTTCTTTATTCATAAGTCATATATTAGCTATTAAACAGGTATATATGCATATCTTTCCTACCTTCAATCCAAATATTTAGCAGCACTTCCTGTCACATTCACAAATGACCCAAAATCTTCATCTTTTCGGGTAGTAATTTCGGCTGGATCTTTCCCACAGACATAGACAACACTCCGTTATACGTCACTGGTCCTCGCTTTCCTTCAGCAGGTAAGGCCGCAGTCCACAGACTTGAGAGCTATAAGCGAATGCACGTCAATGGCAATGAAGCCTATGAATGAATGTTAGCCAATAAGAGGCTGCGATCACAGGTGCCGGGAGCTGGCCAATGAGAAGAGAGCCTTTGCCGAGGTTCAAATGTGTGGCGCGAAGGCTTCTTGTAGAATTTGATCACTTTTATTCAATTAAACAGTAATTAATGGCTTAAACTTTAATCACGTTTGTTCACTTATCAATTTTGATGTTAATATTGGTGATTTCAATGCACTCTACACAAACAATTTTAATCGTGTGTACTATTAAGCGACCAATAATATGTGCAGCACTTCACTGTAAACACTGTTTCTTTTGTTTGATTGATTCTTAGTCACGAATTAAAACATAGTTTTAATCCTTTTATGAGCAGGCTTAAGTTATATTGATATAAACACGACACTGTCTTATTATGATAGCTGCCTTAAAACATTAACTTTGCAGCGTTAGCCACTTTAATATCTCGTCAACACCAAACTAGTTGCTCCCGGTTAGCACTACAATCTTTAACTAAATAATATGAGCTCAGTCAGTCGTGTGCGCTTAGAGCAGCGCGCTTGCTGCGGCCATAGAGCTACAACTATCTCAATCGGCTTGTACTTCTGTGGATGAACCCTGAGGGGCGAGCCGACGATCTTTGGAATAAGAAGTTGTAAAAGACACGGCGGCGGCAACGGATAAGAAGAGAGAGAGAAAGAGAGAGAGAGAGAGAGAGAGAAAGAGAGACTTACAATCAGACGAAGAAAAGGGGGCAGGGAAATAATGGGACATAGGTGAATACCTAAGTTAATATAGAGTTCACAACTGCTTAGTTACAAATTTAGTATTCAATTGCAAATAGAATGGTTAATTGATGTTTCTTTACAAATAGTTTATAATACAAAATATACATATTATTCCATGTAAATTTTGTAATAGTACCTTTTAATTCAAATTTAACACCAGTCCCACCTATGATTCCTTAACCCCCCGTATCCAAATCATATCGCTGTGCTGCACCCCAAAACTGTTGGAGAAAAATCTTCTTATTTTTTTCCTTTTATCGTTTTGCCGGCAAAAGCGCAAACGGTCGACGTCGGTTCGACGGTCAGAGTTCGAAACCAAACACATTCAGTGCAAAACAGGGCTCATTACGGACAAATTATGTTTTAAACGAGTCCATTTTACTTCATAAAACAACATTTATAAGCAGATAACTTTCTTATGTAAAAGTGTATAATGTGCAATTCTTCTTCAGTTTCTTTCTTCCAGAGTGTCGATCACTTCAAGGGAGAGAGAGAGAGAGAGAGAGAGAGAGGAGAAAGAGTTTTTGGGAAAATGTATCAAGAGTATTGGATTTCAAAAGGCGACAATCACTTGGTGAAGAAATGGACTTCTTCGTGTTATTCATTCATCATGTTAAGAATGTGCAAAGGTAGATGTATGTTTCAGAAGTATAAATACTAATATATATTTAGAGCGATGGTAAGAGCCGGGCTGTTAATCGGCCTGCAGATTGACTTTTCTAATATTCAAAGCTTTTTTATCCGTCTTCACAGGCGTGAAAATAACCAAGTATAATCAGTTAATCACCAATAACATAATTATCAAGTTATGCCAACTGTGTTACATGACTTTTTCTGAACACCACTCATAAACATATATAAATAATACCGGGTATGTTGTTTCATGCTGGAATCCTTCGCCCCCTTCATGAATTTGGCTCCAACAACCCTTTATGTTACATTATATGACAGTCATTCTTCCAACGTATCTATTGCACTTATTCTTCAACGGCGCAGGCAGAAGGAGAAGACTTCAAAGGGGTCAAAAGCAGCGCGGTAAAGGTAAAAGGAGAGGAAGAGTTACCTCCCGTATTTTATGGCAGCAATATCTTGTCATTTCAATCGATCGAGGTATACAAGGGATATTGGAGACAGAGGTACAGTTGGCAAGCAAGGGATGAGTCTTCTTATCTTTAGGGAGCATAAAAAGTTGGAATACAGCATGTCTTAGTCTTAGCACTGAACATTAGGCATGATATGATACTATATTACTATATTAAGGTCTATAGAAGCTTTTGAGCACACCATGAGTATTTGGTGATTGCCAAAGTTACTTCTTGCAACCCTCCCCCAGTTGATCAGGAGGCAGTAAGCAGCGAAAATATCGGTTGGTCTCTCTCTCTCTGTCTCTCTCTCTGTCTCTCTCTCTCTCTCTCT
>LR142191.1:0-10896 GCA_900659605.1 Tisbe holothuriae | reverse complement strand
CAAATAATGACAATGAAAAACGGATTTTGTGTACAAAAAGTGCATTAATGGCATAAACTTTTTTGTTTCAAAGACTAATCTCTCAAGTGAGCCACAGAGGAGGTATTCTTGTTTACTTTTGACACATTCTTATTTGATCACCCTGTATGTGCATATAATACGTGTCATTTTAGGCCATATTGGAATGCCATTAAGCCGTACAGCAAAGAAGTCTGGGCTGTCATTGCGGCCAGTCTATTAGCGGTTGCCATCTCAGCTGGAATTGTTGAATACTTGAGCTCTGCTAATCCAAAGATGATGAGAGCACTGGAAGGAATGACAAATGCTCTTATGGTGCTTATGGGTCAAGGTATAAAAAGATTGGGGACTAATTTTAAAATTTAGGAAAAATAAGTGTAGGGTAAGGCAAGAGAAGTTAAAAATATTACATGATTGAGATTAAGAATGATCATTGTAGACAAGTAATTTATTAAATTGCTACAATCAAAATGGAACATACTTTAGCTGAAACAATTCACAATTAATTAATTGTACTCTCCAGCTCAGAGCTCTTCCAACAGCCCCCGCCACCCTTCCAGCCTCCTCCTCTTCTCCTTCTGGATCGTGTCCACGTTCATCATAATCTCCTCCTACGAATGCAACCTCAGGTACGAACGTATGAAAATCAATTTAATATAATCATGATTTTTATTCGTTTTGTACAGGGCGTATCTGATGTCGGTGGACTATGAAGAGGTCATTGATTCAGATGAGGATATTCTAAGGTCCAGATTTTATAACTATTTTATAATAGGAACACTCATTTCTGTCATCTAAATAAGGCTAATTTACGTATGTAGGAACACAGGGCTTTAGTCATGCTCACTATGCAGTAAATGCGGAACAGTTTTAATTGCAACTTAAAGTCACAAACCTTATACAAATAGTAGTATTACTTAATGGTATAATGATATACTACTCATATTTTTATTACTCTGTAAAAGCAACTCTAAGCATAAGATGAGCAACTAAAACTTCTTACTGCTCCAGGGCTTAATTTTATGACGGAAGATCAATTCTGCATTTTGTGATCTAGGTTAAATAAGAGGCTGTACCTGCCCGGGGGCAACATATTCATCGGCATGTATCGGTCCAGTCCGTATTTGGCGCAGCAAAGACTTGCTGAGCAGATCGAGGCGTCAGAGGCGGATCCAGATCGACCGGGGCAGCTCTACTACAGAACAAAGGGGAAAATGGATCCGAACGTGGAAGAGAGGATCATCAGAAATGGTAAGTGGGTTTTATGCAGATATTCCCGTTTATATGCAGAAACATCACTTTATAGGTGACGCCTTCCTGCTCACGAAGCACATGGCGAAGGCCGCGTTCCTGGACTACGAGCGCCGATTTGTCGTCCAGCCGATGCGCATCAGCAAGCAGACTCCGCTGGCCTTCCACTGCACCATCATCATCCCGCAGGGCGTCGTCTGGGGAAAGCAGTTTCGGCTCATTGTGAGGAGACTGGTGGAGGCTGGGCTCACAGAGCATACAATGGAGTGAGTCATAGACATCTTATGGCAAAGTCTAGAAGTCTATGAGTGGGGGAAATGGTAGCATTACAAAAATTAGGAAATTAGAATATTATAAAAAGACAACCTTTAGAATACTCTTGTGCCGTCATTTGTCTCTGCATCCGACTAACATTTAATTCTCTCTGGCATAAATACAATACTACATAGCTTAGGGTTTTACCGTTGTTGAGCTCAGCGGATTAAACCTAAGTTTATACATATATATTATACTTACATATACTCTATATGATGTCCTAAAGTGTTATTTATGTTACTTTTATACTTTCAGGGGCTACATCCACCCTAAATTCCTCGCCGATTCCAAGCCTGAGCCGCTACCACCTTCAAAATTCCAACCCGAGCATTTATTCGTAGCATGGGTTGTACTTGGAATGGGGAATATTATTGGAATAGCAATATTTGTTATGGAACAAATAATAATAACGAAACATTAATTATTTAAATACATTAAGGCGTAACTGTTTTCTAATCAAATCCAGGGCAAGGTATTCTGATGTTATACATTCAAGCTATGCCTTTGATTAAAAGAGAACAGCCTCCCACGTGTGAATAACTAAAAGTTCTGTTCCGCCACAGAATATCCTCTACTGCCGTCTGAAGCTTCTTTGCAGCAGATGAATTCATGTGAAGGAAAGGACTTAACTGCAACACTCGGTCTCTCCTACTGAGATAAAATAATAGCGTGGCGTCTCTTGGCAAAGCGTGCTTTTGTTTCATGATGCTAAAAATGGTCACAGTGGTTTGCAAGGGGATTCCACTTATGCTATAGATAATGCAGAATATTTTATGCTTTAATGTAGATGTCAACTGTGCCGAATTCCGCATCTTAAACAATTTTATGAAATGATTAGACAAGTATCAGTCATCATGGAGAGCATAGTTCCACTTCTTGTTTCTCTAATATCATCAACTTATGCCATTTCTCCGTCTCAACTCGAACCTTTGAGAGGCCGCAAAGTCACCGTATCCGTGAAGGGACTGCCTCCGTTTGTGGTGAACCAGGCCGACGGTGGCATCTCAGGGGTGGACACGGATATCGTGGACATTTTGGCGGGAAAGTTTGAATTTCAGATAGACTACAAGAGGGAACTAGCTTGGCAATCATTTGAGGAGAATGGGACAATGACGGGTAAACCATCTTAAGAGTTATTTTTTAGTTATAGGTACTCAAAGCTAAGAATTCTAAGTGTACCCAAAGTTGACATACATGTAGGTAGCATTATTATCATTGAATGTACACGATTATAGTAGATAAGATGAAAATATCATTTTATATTAAATATTAAAGCACTTTTGAATCTGTTGGTAATTGTTCTTATTCTTAAGTTGATATACTTTAGCATAAATCCATTTTCAGGATCTATTGGCAGCGTTGTAAACGGCCATTCTGACTTTGCCATCGGCAACTTCGCCATGCTGCTCTACCCTGGCATCCACTTTTCTGCGCCAATCTATCCCATTGAGGTGAAATTGATGGCTCCGAAACCTGGACAGATTCCGCCCATATTGAACGTTGTCAAACCGTTCACTCTCATGGTTTGGTTGTTAATAGCAGCCATGCTTGTTGTTATGACGCTATTGTTGATATTAGTTAATAAAACAGAATTTGCTGGTGACCGAGGTAGACTAATATTGAACACATTTGGCGTTCTCTGCTGCCAGAGTAGGTAGAGATAGATTTATAGTCTTTAAATTCATACTACTTAACCCAACAGGTCTATCTCAGACAAATTCAGCCCACTTATCCCTTAACATAATGTGGCTGTCTTGGTTAATATTCGTACTCATCGTGCAATCCTCGTATGAGAGCAATTTAAGGGCATACCTCATGAAGGTGGACTACGAAACTCCAGTCGACTCAGATTCGGATTTGGTCGATAAAAATTGGAAACTTTATCTTCCACTCGGGGCTTCCTTTGAATACATGTTTATGGCATCTCCAATAGAGGCACAGAGGATTCTAGGAAAGCAAGTCGTGGAAAATAAAAACCAACTGTTTTTGTACGATGATAAAGGATTGACTCCTTTGGAATTGGAGAAGAAGATCATTAAAGAAGGTAACCAGAAAAGCTATAATCTTTCATCATTATCAAAACTTATGTAATCAATAATGTAATAGGATTACAGTATTTTCTATCTCCTTGGATTACAGACGTTTGTAATGGGACTAAGTTGATAAAATTGGAGAAAAAGCTAAATTGGAAATGTTAAGATATTTAATTAAATACCATACCTACAGTACTCTTATACATTTATAGGTGGTGCCACGGTCTTAACTGAGCCCATGGCCCTGAACCAATTCCCCATGATTGAAGCCCGTTATGGCCACCAACCTCTTCGTCTCAGCCGAGAAGCTTCCATATTCACGTATGGTGCCTATCCCATCCCCAAAGAAGCGCCCTGGCTGGAAGAGTTCAACATGAACATTCTGAGACTGGTTCAAGGGGGAGTGGAACAACAGATCATAGGGCAAGTATTACTACTAAGAGTACTGAAAGATTGCTTCATGGTCGGATCAATGAGCTAGAAGTCTGATCCTGAGGTTTCCCTTAATTAATCATGGAAATGTGTAAGTCCTTCTCTTCTCCAAATTATAATTGATACTCTTTTGCTCGTAAGTCCGTATCGGTTTTCTGACAAAGTATATTATGCTCATTATGCTACTTGTCTTTAGGAGCTATATCCAACCAAAGTACAGCTCCTCTTCTATGAAGCAAGTAACATCCAAGCATGAACCATTCAGGCTGGAACATGTTGCCCTCATACTGATGGTCTGGATGGTTGGATTGGTCATATCAATGCTTGCATTTGCAATGGAAAGGATTAATAAATAATAAAATAATTGTAGTTTGGAAAACAAAGCGGTTTTACAGTAGTAAGGTGTTATTAACCAGTCTACCTAAACTTTTGTCAATTCCGCTAGTTCACCAATCTGAATTACATACAAAATAATTAACTGCAATAGCAGTTTCGGTGCACTACGAAATATTTAGGATATAACTCACCGGCAATAGAAGAAACAAGACGAAAATGACAGTATGCATATACATTGGCAGCAGGAAATTAAAATTCTGTTGAAAATGTGGATGGCTGGATTGGTCATATCGATGCTTGTATTTGCAATGGAAATTATAATTAAATAATATACAAAATATTGGTTTGGTGATAAATATCGGCAGTACAGTAGTAAGGTATTATTAGCCAGGGCCGGGTACCTAAACATACGTCGTCTGCGCTAGTTCATCAATCTGAATTACTTAAGTTAACTCATTGACCACTGCATTCAGTGGTCTGTGATTAACTCGAATAACACTTCTGCTGCAAAAACATCATAAATGATAAATGTGACCGGCCACTACTAAAGAGTGTCTAGATAATTTTATATGCAGACTATTTAACACTACAAGTTACGATATAACTCACCAATTTGGCACTAGAAGAAACAAAGAAAAAGTATAGTACATATGTAGTTTGCACGTTTGGCAGCAGTAAATTTAAGTGCTGTTGAAAATGAAAGGTGTTAAAAATTGTAGATCCTTTGTTCGACAATTTCAACTGCACAAAAATTGAATGAGCATTAAATTGATCTAGAACATTTGTTACTCGTACCACAACATTCTCTTGAACTATGTTACCGTCGGTGTTTAATTTACAAATGAATGATATTCACTATTCCAAGCTAGGAAGGCTTTCTCCGTCTCATTATATAAACATTTATTCACAACTTCTGATAACTACGACAACACACTATGATAAATTCATAATATTTCTATTATGCATTACTTTCATGTAATTTTCTTTGAATAAAAAAGGTTTATAACGTTTAAAGTAGACTGCTTCTCACTCATGTTTCGTAGGGCCACGGTTTCCCCTTTACAAAAGTGTTCGTATATTTAACGTATCCCCATGCAAAGTAAGATGCTTCATTAAATATGCAAACAATTCTGTCACCTTTCATCGCTTGGCATCATTCTCATCATGTCGCCCTCCCTGACCACACTCTTATTATTTCTACAGGGTGAGCAAGTCTTACTTATTGAACAAATCTTTGTTAAGTTTTTCAATGAATGTATTAAACTTGTCACATTAATTTGACCGCCCTGTATTAGCCACGTTTGCCACATCGGAGCTACCCTCATGGCGGCCTCTCCGCAACAGGGAGGTGACCGTCTCCGTCGTCGGCATCCCGCCCTACGTGTACTTCCTGCCGGACGGCAGCATCACGGGGGCGGACGTGGATGTGATCAAGATACTCGCGGACAAAATGGGATTCAAGATTAGGTTCAAATATGAGCGGAGCTGGGTAACGTTTAACAATGGAACATGGGGAGGTAAAGAAAGGGCTTTGATGTTTTATGATATGAGAAGTATTTGGATTTTATGCAGGTTCCGCCGGCAGCGTCTTCTACGGCCACTCTGACATGGCCATTGGCAACTACCTGATATCCTATGAGAGCTACCTTGCAGTCGACTTCACCCCGGTCACCTATGCTCTCGAGGTTAACCTCATCCTACCGAAGCCCAGACCACTGGCGCCCTATTTAAATGTCGTCAAGCCATATCAGCGTCTGGTCTGGTTAGTGATTGGAGGCTCCTTAATAGTAGTGACCCTTACAATGATGCTTTTACACATGGGACGGTCTTATAATGCAGTCGATATTAGTCTTGTTATTATGGGATCATTTTTCAATCAGAGTAAGTTGTAGCAAGTTGGCCGTTGAAAATGTTATCCATCTCTCGGATCAGGTACAGCATATAAATGGGAATCTTATTCAACCCAGCTTCTCTTTCTGTTCTGGCTCTTTTTCTCCTTGATAACGCTGTCCTCGTACGAGTGCAACCTCCGGGCGTACCTCATGGCCGTGGACTTTGAGAAGCCAATCAACTCTGATCAAGACTTGCTGAGCAAGGGGTGGAAGCTGCATCTGCCGTTAGGGACGCCATTTCTTAATCTGTACCAGACGTCGCCAATCAAGGCACAACAATTGTTGGCGGAACAGGTGGTTAAAGGGGAGCAAATGTTTGCGTATGAAAATGGAGGATTGTTACCAAAGAGTCTTCTGGACACGTTTCTTAAGGAAGGTAATTGTAATATAATATTTTAAAAAGGTAATATAACTGCTAATTTTACACGTTATGTATTACACTAAGATGATAGTTACAAAGCATTTATCCATATAACTTGTTCTGAGTCTAAATTTTGAATTTAACTAACTTCATACTGCCCCAGGGGGAGCCACAGTTCTCTCCGGAAACATGGCCATAGCCCAATTCCCGCGCATTGAAAACGTCCTCGGCTACCAACCTTTCCGACTCAGCAAATCGGCATCCATTTACTCCACCGGAGCCTTTCCTATCCCGAAGGGAGCTCCATGGGCGGCTGAGTTTGGACTCAACGTTCTCCGCCTGGTCGACACCGGCATCATTGACCATCACATTCAGCTGTATTTGAAGCCCAAGTACACGCTGCCTGAGTCGAATGCACCGGCGCCGCCAGTTCCGTTCAGGATGGCACATGTTCTGTTCGCGCTGCTCATGTTGGCCGCTGGAGTTTCTATCTCAATGGTAGCCTTTATTTGTGAGATTTATCAGGAGAAGAAAATAATGAAATAGTAACAAAATATATTTGCATTAGGTCGGACAAAATTTGTCGTAGCACTAAACCCACTAACAAGAATAGTTTATTACCTGCCAGAGGAGTGAATTGCCCGTGAGTCCTCACTGATCTGACGAATAGGGATATCAAATAGAAATTGAATACTTTAACCATATACCATATATGCTCAGTGCATAGAGCACTGAATACCAATGTTCAGTGCTCTATGCTTTAACATACCTCTCGATCCAGAGGGTCCAAAAACTTATAAAAGTTCGTACACAACTCCAACCTATTTTATTTATTAAACTAAAATAACATTATGAATGGATTCATCAATTATCAATGCACTGTTAAACACGCTTAGTTTTGCATAATATTGTAACCAAAGACCGCTATAGACCCTGGTAAATTTCTTCTTTCCATGATTTCCTTTGTTTTGCGACATGGACCTCTAGCGGTAGGAAAAAATTGAGTGGCCGGACAGGAGCCAAATAATACAGATTAAAATATTCAAAGGTATTTGCAATCCTATTTTCAGTTCAATCTTTTTATATACCGAATATTGGGGAAACAGTTTCACATCTTTCATTTTCCCGCCAAAACTTCCTAGAAACTCATTAAATAGAGGGAGCCACAAAAAAGTTGACCAGACAATAACAAATCCAAGTGCCATCTTTGAAAATATTGTCATCATAACAATTAATTTTGCTTTAATTTATGCAAAGGTATCTTATAATAGAGGTTAAATTAAATCATTTTTGTATTATTTTGCCATTTCACCAGCAAGTACATTTGAGTTTATATAAGGATTATTTTTCTTTGTTATGATGCTGGTCAATAATTTTGTAGCTCCCCCTTGTGGGGGTGAACAGAACTTCATTATTTGAGCAAAGGAGGAAATGAAGAACCCGTAATAGTTTGTCTTTTCTTCTGTCAATGTCCGGCCACAATGTCCGGCCATGACGTGTTATAAATATTTTCGCCGCTAGAGGTCTATGTCGCTAAATGTTAAAAAACGTAGAAAGAAGAAATTTGCCATGGTCTATACTACATTAGCGATCTTTAGAATAATAAACTACAAAAAGGTTGAAAATAGACCTAGATGCAGTGCAGTGCAAATTAACCTAGTTTAATCTATATTTATAATCTCGTATTTTTGTGTTTCATGCCTGTTTGTGCTGGCACAAATATGTATGAAAAGTATAAACAACGAGTTTTCATTGCAAGGAATACTACAAATAAGCCTCGAACTTTTCAAGAAAAACCAAGGATTATATAAAGCCTGGAGAAAATATGGATGACATATAGAGGCACTTGGAACTACTGCACGCAAATCTAATATTGTAAAAACAAAATCAAGACTATTTTTGCCTTTTCAATTCCTGGTTCATCCCATGAGTTCATTCACCACCCAGCAAGGCTGTGATCACATTTTTCATGTTGCAGGAAAACGCACATCCGAGACCCTCTTGGCCGCAGTCGAATGGCGACCATGTCCCCCTCCCGGAGACCTTTAGCCTATATAAGAAAGAGCACGATATAATTTCTGTTGGCCCTTTGTTTTTCGTTGCGGATTTAACTACATATAATTATTGAGCCAGATATTTTCTCGTTATAAGAAGACCACTTCCAAGCTGCCATGGTTGTCGCTTTTTATTGCTGTTGAAGATGCGGTTCAATATAAAAACGGCAACGTGCAGATTGAAAATTGAAATTGGACACATGCCATTGATGAAGTAATGTAGCTTAATGATGTACAATCCAGTATTTGACATTATGGGAGTTTATGAGTTAGCATGACATTAAAGAAGCCTTTTTATACGTTTAAAATAATTGGAGTTTATGTTACTTTTAACATAGAGTACTAAAGACATAGAGTGGTCTGTCTTCAGTGCTTAATGCTCCCAGTGCTATCTCAGTGGGGTCTTCTATGCCTTTAACCTTGTTTATTGACCATGCTTTTCCAACTCAACCCCCTCAGGTAAACATTGGCATCATTCTCATGCGCGTTCTCTATTATTGGGATGAATTTAGCAGTTGATCGAGCGTTACTTTTTATTACAATATATATTGACCGAGAAAGGAAGTTTACTACAAGTTTAGCTGGAAAATTCAACCCGCCTGATACCTGTTTGCGGCGACGCTTGTTTTTTAACGAGGTGGGAGGGAGCTTGGACGCCGAAAAAAAGTATCACTTGGCCAGGAAAATGCGTTCCAGCAACATGTTATTAAATGTCATAACGCTAATTTTATCCATCGTAAGTCAACAGTCAACTAACTTAATTCATAGAATATTATAATAATTGACGCTATTGACAACAAAAATAGCCTTTATTTTGGGTAAAGCTAATTTCTATAGTAGTGAAGCACCCATAAATTTAGTACCCATAAAATAATAATTGATTATTATGTTACTTAATTTTCTTTTAAATTAATTTTTTTTCCTGACTTTAATTATGTCAGACCATTAAACTTTGAACATTTTGATTGACAAATTCATTTGCCAGTCTGCCATCATTTCCTCGTCAACCCCTTTAAATTGGCGACCAATCTCTGGCCGTGGGGTCACTGTGTCTGTGATCGGACTCCCTCCATACGTCCTCTACCTTCAAAACGGACACCTTGCTGGCGTAGATGTTGATATAGTGAACATTATGGCGGACAAGATGAATTTTAGCATTGTGTGGAAGCATGAAAAGGATTGGTTGCTTGTGGAAAATGGAACTTGGAAAGGTAAATGTTTTAAACTTCAATGCAAACAATACTCTCAAAGGTAAGTATAGGTTCCACTGGAAGCGTCAAAAATGACCTCTCTGATTTTGCAATTGGTAACATTCCCATTACATATGACTTTTTCTCTGGTGTTGACTACTCCAGTGTCACTTATGGAATGGAACTGACACTCATATCACCCAAGCCAACAGCACTACCACCATTCTTCAATGTATTAAAGCCGTACACTGTTGGTGCCTGGATGGGCATTCTATCATGCTTGATAATATGCTCAGGATTGAATGTAATTTTGGGCAAACAGCAGAAAACAAAGAATAATCGTTTTCTACTGTGTTATGGTTTATTACTATCTCAGAGTAAGTTCTATGACACTTTCTTCAAAAAAGACAAAATTGTGTCAGTCCATAAATTGTAGGTTACAATATGCGATCAAACATATCCATGCCTTACAGTCTATTTTTGAGTGTCTGGCTCCTGTTTACTGTTATTGTACTTTCCTCTTATGAAAGTAATTTGAGGGCTTATCTAATGGGCATTGATTTTGAAACTCCAGTGGACTCTGATCAGGATTTGGTGGATAAGGGATGGAATTTGTATTTGCCCCTGGGGACGCCATTCTTGGGAATGTATCTAACCTCGCCTATTACAGCTCAGCAGGTTTTGGGTAAACATGTTGAGGAAAAAGGTCATCTCTTTGCCTATGAGAATGGCCTGACACCACTTGATCTGGAGAAAAACATAATCAAAGAAGGTATATAAGATACTTATATTTAGATTGAACACCCTGGAATTGTTGCTGAACTTAGGAGGTGCAACTATTCTCACCAGAGCCATGGCCCTTGCCTCCTTCCCATTGATTGAATCTCGTTATGGTTATCAACCTATGCGCATGAGCAGACAAGCCCCTTTCTTCACCCTGGGTGCCTATCTGATCCCAAAGAAGGCACCTTGGGCTGAAGAATTCAACATCAACCTGATGAGACTGAGAGAAGG
>LR142190.1:0-10899 GCA_900659605.1 Tisbe holothuriae | reverse complement strand
TTTTTTTAAACGTGCCATTACAAACCACTTTTACACATTGAATTCAAAGAGATACAAATTATCTTATGAAGTACAAATTCAAAGGAAATAGTGGGAAATTTTATATGAAGCCTTTAAAGTTTGCATTTTTAGCTCTTAACTGTACATTTTGTAGCTTAGAAGTCAAGGCATCCTTTTTGTGGTGCCCAAGCTCTAAGGCCAATTTGGCAAAATTGTGATATGTTCCAAATGGGAAAACATTCATAATAAGACTTTTTACCTTAACAAATCACTAAAATATTTTGTCAACCAGGTCAAAAACATCTATATTAATGAAATAAAAAATAATATTTATTAGTTATTTAGTCAATATGACCCAATAAATGCTAGTCCTTTAAGGACTTGCCCAAAATTTAGACATAATTTGGAGATTAAAGGTAACAAACCCCACTTTTTCTTTTCAAAGGTTCCCCAAATGCTGTATTAAACAAGTCAGTAAACATTTTTATGGCAGAAGATACCAGTTAAAGTCCAACTAGACTTGTCAAATGTAAGCAATGGACCATTGTTGCAGACAAGAAACCATTTTATGTACTGAAACCTGTGATTTTTAGGGTCAACTTTAGCACAGTGGTATCAAAATATAGTCTACAAATTGGCCAAAAATGACCATCTATATAAAATTTCCCACTATTTTCTTCAAGTTTGTACTTCATAAGAAAATTGATATCTCCTTGAATTCCATGTGTAAAATGAGTTTGTAATAGCACAGTTTAAGTAAAACACCCTGTAGTTGGGAACATGTTTAATTTGCATTGATTTTAAGTGCCTTATTTGACCTGGTCGATGATGAGTCCGTCCTTGTGGGGACAGACATAGGTAAGAATAAGATCAATTTTACCTTTAGAAATTCCACAATTCTTCTAGTCCTACCTTTGCAGCCATCAATAAGGAGGAGAGCTTTGAATTGGCGTCTTCAAACGTGTGCCCGCAGGAGTTGTGCGACTATCATAACCGAAGTATGCGAGCGGCAAAGATACTCTACTACACTCTGCGGCTCAGCAACATGGGTCTGGGTGCACTCTTAAGGAATATGTGGCCACAATTAGGACCAGAGCAGAGGGAGGAGGTTTTGGAAACTGTTCTCGAATTTGAGGCAATGCTGCCGGTGCGGTTTGGATAAAGCTTTGAGTTCATGTTCCATTCTTTCTTGCTGGCTGTCTCATATTTGAACACAATACCTTTTTTCTCCATCTAGTTCTCCTTTTCAAAGACGGCTTCCCATTATAACGAAATTGAAAGTTTGCCGGACAAGCTTAATCTCTTTTCCGCTAAAGCCCGGCGTAAGAGCTCAGCCGGCAGTCACGCACTTGTCATGGAGGTAGGAAGTTTTTTTAAACGTGCATTAGTAAATACTTTTTTTCCAAATATGATTAAAGGCTATGCGGCACTCCATGGTCTACGGCAACTGGCAGGAACCTGAGCCCAGCTTCATTGCAAGGATCAACCTCGGGTACCGGCACATCTCACAGGAGGAACCGGAACCGTGGAAAAAGTCAGAGTAAGCTCGATCTTAAATACCAAACTCGGACATATAAATACTACCCAGTACAGAAAATTGCTAAAGAATAGTTAATTTTTAAATGTTCCCTTCAGAGTTCGTCGCGATGCCCTCAAATTCCAACTGAACAGCTTTGACTCTGTGGGCAGCCCACACGACAGCATAATTAGCCCATTCCTCCACTTCATGGAAGGGATGAAGGAATCCAGCCAAAATTTGAAGGACATTGCCAGCGGGCAGCACAAGGACATTGCATTACTATCGACATTGGGGTTCTTCGGCGGGTTTATGGGCGAATCAGTCGAGAAAGTGGACCAATGTGAATCTAAACCCTTCCAGCATAAACTGATGTCCACTTTACCTGCTTCCAGGAAAATACCGTCTGTGTACCACACACAGGATTCTGATGTTGGCCTCGAGCTGATCCGGTTGTGTCGTACGCCCGGGAATCAAGAGATCACGGACTGCGCGCCGCTCTTCCATCACGTGCCGACGACGATGGGCGTGTGCGCGGCCTTTAATTCAGAGCCGCTCGCGCATCTTATGGTCAATACAGAGGTAGGTCATTCAAGGGCTGCAGTTGAGCGAATAATAAACGCATCTATTGGGAAAAAGTACACTTGAAAAGTTATTATTGAAAATTTCATGGAAAATGTCATTCTAGGGGTAATTCGGGTGTAATTATGTGTTATTGTAATACCTAGAATTATGTAATTCTTGACTTTTCCAAACAGACGAAATTGTAATTCTTGTAAAATACATGTATTTCCAATGCTTGAATTAACTTGCTCTACTCACTCAGTTCCTCCACCAAATCACGTCCCACTGGCGGATCAACCTGAACACCCCAATCCAGACCATCTGGAAGAACACCCACTTCTATCTTCTCCTCGACGTACACAACTCGGACATATTGAATGCGCACAATGGACACGTCCTCATTGGAATTAACCACAAGCACAATATGTTTGACATGAGGGATTACACATTGGCAGTGACAGGTGATATGAAGAGTCAATTTGGCAAAATAGCCAAAATAGTACAAACATAATTATCTCAAAAGCGTTACCAGGCAATATTGTTCTGTCTGGCAGGGTCTTTCACTCACGTGGCAGACTGGACATGGTTCGAGAGAGTTACTCCCTCGTAATATCTATTTTTACCATATGACTGAGTTTGTAGCTAGTTACTATATCAGTATTATCAGAGGTACATCGCTCCGCTACAAGATTCCCTTCGTAGGCCTCAAAACGTCCATCAGCCTGGTGCCCATGCTCCAGTCCGCCGACCCCGGCATCGAAGACATCAGCATCAACCTGCGCAACTGTCTCTTCCGGAACGAGCAGGACAAGGAGATCTTACCGGAGAGTCAGCTCTTTCAATTCTACTCGAAAACGACTTGTCAGGTGGAATGCCTGCTCAATGAGGCCGTAAGGTACAGTAACAATACTAAGTTAGTCAGCCCTTGATGTACCCTAAGGCCCCTCCCACATAGGAGGATTCGGAAGAGTATACTCTGAGTATACTCCTAAAGGGAGGAGGATACTCTGAGTCATAGACTACTGCAGTGGTCTATGTCTGAGTATACTCCGAAAAGAGGAGGAAACTCCGAGTATACTCCAAAAAGGAGGAGGATACTCAGGGTATACTCTGAGTATACTCTTTCGAATCCTCCAATGTGGGAGCGGCCTAAATTGCTTATTTTGCAGACATTTCGGCTGCACCCCCTGGGATATTCCCCCAGTGGGCCCAGCTTCTCTCCCCTGCACCGGCGCAGAAGCCGCCGCCTTCAAGAACTACTTTAACGAGAGGCAGAATTACAACAACACCAAGGAAGATCAGCAATGTCTGGAAGAAAAGTGCAAGCTGCCAAACTGCCAGGAGACGCTGTATTCGACACAGGATGGTAAGCTCATTTTCTTCCTGTAATCCATTAAACTATACTTCAAACCAGGAAAATACTAACAGTTGCTTATATAATTAATAGGTCAAGCATGAACCACTGCATAGAGCACTGCCCACTACAGGAATGTACCGAAAAATATCATCAACTTAAGTCAGTTAATTTAGAAGATATTGCTTTCGAGCTTTCCGCTTTTAACGCCATGAAGTTTGTGCTCATACAAAGCCAGAAGCATTTTTGTTTAATGGCATAGGATGAAATCTCTCCATTTATGGCGCCTTTCTTTTTTATAACACTTCCGTATGTAATACTAGACAATTAGAAGTGCTCAGTCCTCTATTCAGTGGTCCCTGGTAAAAGCTATGCTTTAATTTCGTCTTCTTAACTTCGTTTAAAGAGGTTTCACTCCTTGATCCCCACCTGGAGTGCTCTAAGCAAAGCACCTTCACTGAGCTGCTGAGACCCGAAGCGCTCACAACCTTCTCACTTCGGACGTCCAAGCAACTCGGCTACCTGCAGGGGAACACAATCGGGTTGAAGTTGTGCTGGCACAAGTTTGAGCACGATTTAACTGTAGTGGAGATCAAGATTGCTCAAGAGGAGGTTGTGCATACTTTCAGACAGGTTAGTACACTTAAATGACCAAGGCCAGGAGAATAGGCTAAGATTAAGGTGTGCTCTGCTGGGCTCTGTGGCCAAGCCTGCCGGCATTTTGCTCATTCATGAAATATGACATGACATCTTCATATTTATAACTTGAATATCTCAGATGAGCTACCACTGGTTCGACATGATCGGCATGGCGGGCGGCTCCATCGGGCTCTTCAACGGCTTCTCCCTGCTCGTCACCATCGACCTGCTCTACTGGATCGTGGTGAAGGCGTGGGAGCGGCGAGAGGACGACGCGACGCTCAGCCCCAACGTGGAAGGAAGGGATCCATTCTACAAGGTCTTTGTCATGAACTGCTTTCTAGGGTATTTGTCAGCGTCCAGCATTCACGGAATGATGTACATATCGGGTAAGCAGGAATAAAAACATTTTAATCAGTACTGTCCTGATTTTGGTCGTTTTCTTAGAGGAGCGCAAGGTCTCCTCCCGCTGCGGCTGGGTCCTGGTCATCATCGCCTCCTTCTGCATTGTCACGTTTGTTGTGGTGAGCGGCTTCAAGGCGGTGCACTTCAGTCAGTCCTACGACTTCAATGGCATGGATGCTGTGGAATTACAGTTCCCCACCCTTACAATATGTCCTAAACAGGTACAGGAAATTAAGCAGGATTGTATTGTCTAGATCGGTCCCCTTTAGACCTACAACTTGTTTTGGAGATGGAGGTTAAAATTATCCACAGACTTGTTTCTTGTACATATTAATAACGGTGGTGCGTTCTAGCACCGTCGAGGAATTGCACAGACTTAGTTTTCCTCCAGAATTGCACAGAATAGGAATGAACTTGTTTGCTTGGCCGGTTTTTGTATAAGTCTCCCGTTAGATGGCAACTCCACTGAGTGGAGAAATGAGCAGAAACAGCAGAAACAGCGGGAAAATGAGTGGAAATGTGCTCCCTTTGCTCATTTTTCACTCATTTCTCCGCTGCTGCCACTCCTTTCTCCCCTCACTGAGGAAAGAACATTCTTGTCTGAGTTGCTTTGAGGGCTAGCCAACAAGTTTATTGTACTGACTTATTTTTCCTTTAGAAAATTAATAACATACTTATAAAGTGGTATTGAACAGCATTTGAACTTTTCTTTAAGCACCATGCTCGTTGGCATCTCCCAAAGATGTTTCTCAACCAAGTGAGGGTCCAAGAGAAATTGTCAACAAATGCCACATCCTCCTCACTCTATGATCACTTCGATCACTTCTTCTATCAACTTTTGTCTCACCAATGGATTGGGAAGACTGCAATGGAGCTGCCAAAACAGGTGAAGAACAACTATGAACTTCATTAATCTCGTTAAAACTAAGTTTATTTCAGGCAATGCGAAGACAAATCATTAAGGATGTGATAGCCATGTCTGATATGAAGAATGGCAGGGAAGTCTATATTAGGAAGTCCTTGGCAATTCTCAAAGGACAGGATGTGGAAGAATATGATGAAACTCTCCATGGACCACAGGGTAAGCATTGATTTGACTGAGTGGCTAGAACAACGCGGACAGACACAACATCGAAATTGCATTTGGGAGAAATTAATCTCGAAATGTTCGTCAAGACAAGTCATTGCTATGGACTAGTGTGGACAGCTTGTTTGCCGCCAGAATAATGTGGACAATTCTATTATTGAACCAGGAAAGACACTGCCATGGTCTATGGTGGGGACAGCATGTTTAGCAAAGCATAATACTCAGAATTTTGCTAATTTTACAGGTTTGTCATCATCTTCAGAAGTTATATCAGGCTACTGTTCAATTTGATAATACAATTAATTAAAATCAAAGCTGCTAACCCAAAAAATCAGATTTATAATTTATTTTTATTATAATAGACTTAAAAATATAATAAAATCAAAGGTGCTTATCGAAGCAAGAAAGTCAGATTTTATCATAAAAAATTTAATATAGTAATAATTAAGTTATATGAAGAGGTGTTTACCAAAGCAAAAAGTATATTTTTTGCAACAAAAAAATTGTAACAGAACAGTACTGTTACAGTACTGCTGCAAAATCATAACACACCGTGGCCGGAGCAAAGCGCGGGAACAAATGGGTATCCGGGTATAGCTCTATATCTGTCCGCGTTATTCTATCCGCGTTATTCAGTAGTTGTCCAGATTAAATTAATTTCGAGCTTAGGTTTGGCAAAATGCATTTCGAGATAGTGTTTTTGTTGCAAAGTCATCGTTGTTCCGCTTCCCCATTTGACTCAACCAATGCTAGGAAGGAAGACTTTCTTGACTCAACGCTGTCCATGAATTAAAACAGTTTTTAGACAATAAGGCAATTTCATCCGTTTGACTAAATTGATCACTTCATTGACAAATTTAAACTTAAAATGTACTCGTAACTGTAATATGAATATTGTCCTTCTTAAAATGTAAATTTGAAATGTAATAACTATACTGTTAATTGTAATAAAAACACCCTGCATCCCCTATATTGGCTCTAAATAACCTCACCTTATAGCCCTGAACCACATCAAGGCCTCATGGATTATAATTCCCCATGCTGAAGATTTGACCCTGTCAGAGACTTTGGGATTGAATTCTGTAATTGACGGTCACATTATCAAGGGGGGACTTTCATGGAGACTATCACCGGATCCCCGGTCATGGTTCTCAATCCAATTACCGCAGGAGGCTCCTGTAGATGCCATAATTATAACTGCGGATAATGATCCAGAGCACTTTAACTTGCTCAAGTTTGTGCAGATATATGTCGATGGTCCTGAGCAATCCAGTGTGCTTGGTATGTCCATCTAGAGATAAAACATATTTTACTTAATCATGTCTACTCTCCAAGTTCCTCTAAACATCGAGGAAGACATTGCAACCAACTTAAACCAGAGACATCCTATCGGCCCATACAAGATTGTCCGCCGCAGATCTCGCTTCAAACTTCAGTACCGAACAACAAAGAATGTTGCCTTGAGATCTATCGCTGTCAATGGAATAACTCTACAGCTGAGTATATATGAAGTAGATTTGGAGACTGGATATACCTTAGGTGAGAGAGACAATAATGAATTATAACAGGATCTTCTATTTCTATACACCCTGAACCTTTTGGTTTTAGGTTTAGTCTTGGCTAAATAGGTAATAATTAAGCATGTGCGGTATCCAGAAAATGTTAGTCGGTATTTTGTCGGTACGGTATTGGGAAATACCGACTAATAGTTGGTATTTGTTGGTATTTAGATAGGACTCTACATATATTGACCCAAGAAAGGGAGAAATTTTGGGAATTAGGCAATTAAATTGGGAACGGCTTCCCCAATTAAATAGTAGTAGCATCATTTCTAAAATGGAGACTTTTTGCCTACAGACAAAAAGTATTTTACAAAATTGACAAACTACCATTATCATTATTTTGCATAATTTCAGTCAAATATTCCGAATTTGGGATACCGACTAAATGAAAAATGCCAACCTCGGTATCGGTATTGAAAAAATACCAACTAATACCGCGGTATCGGTATATCGCACATCCTTAGTAATAATTGTAAGTCTTGAGGGATAAAAATTAATTTCATATTACCAAAGTTGAAAGATGTGGTAATCTTTCTAATCTGTTGTCAAAAATAACAGAATAATCAAGGGGACGTGGTAGCCGTGGTCGCAAGTTGCTCGATCCTGCGCCCAGAAGGTCACAGGTTTGAATCCCCCCAGCAGCATGATGATGAAAAATTGCAATCACGGCGGTCTAGTGAATGAACCTGAAAAGGTAGTGCCCAAAAATATATAATAAGGGATCACTAGAAAAATATTTTTAAAAAACAGAAAAATCGTCTTTTTGACCGCCTTGGTTTTTAAGTAAGCACCTTAAAATTAATGCAATTTCCCCTCTCTCTCCTTTATTCTTACAGGTGGATGTTCCAAAGCGGCATTGAAACCATTTCTTCCTCTTCTACCCAACTCGTGCTATTCCATAAAACATGAAACTTTGACTCAGCCTTTAGCAGAAGATTGGTGTTTGGACCAGGGTGGACATTTACTCTCATTTCATAATGACTTGGAGTACAATACCGTGAGAGGTACACAGATCTGTATAATTATCAATGGCAGGACCGTCCTACCATTTTTTGTTACAGACTATCTTCAAGCAAACATCGAGCGCTGCGAAAATACTAGAGCACATACAGGACTGGTTCTCATGCAGGAACATCAAAAGTGGAGAGGCTTCTGGACGGATGGTTCAAATATCACTTGGTATCCAGCGCCGACTAGTTATGACCAGACGATACGTTTGGGAAACTTTACCATAAGTGAGATATCTATATTAAATTGCGGGTATTTTATAAGGTAAAGGGCTTCATAAAACGATTTTAGTAGGCTAAACGTAGGGTGAATATGTTTTACCTTAAAGGGGGACGGTCCGACCCGCAAAGCCGTACCAACGATCGAACAGCCTCGGCGACGATCCAGTGCATAAAGTTAAAATATTATTAAGATCTTATTCCACACCATGAGACACCAGCCAATTAATTACAAGACTTTTTCAGGCAAACATCATAGTTACGACGTCTATGATGATCGTGACTGTACATATATGTCATCCCCGAGCATTAACGGCTTCTACAATGTACACTGTAGTGACATTACTGATAATAATCGTATGGATGCGTATTTATGCAAGGAGAAACTCGATGAAAACTCAGGTAACAATGCAAACATTAATAGATATAATTTAAGAACAAGAAGTGTGGGGGCATGTGGAACATCTTAAATTACATATACACAATTTGGGAGTGTAAGTAAGCCCAAAGTAAGCCCTGGAGAATGAATATTTATATTTCCCGCAAAATTATTCATACGCTCAACCACGCTTAGCGTAGGCGTGAGTGTGTGCAAAACGATGCAATGGTGCTTAATTTGAGTCCTATATATACAGGGTGACAAAATAATAATGTGTCAAACTGATTTGCCTCTAACTCTTATATGAAACATTTTAATAAAATCTCTCTAAAGCAAAATGTCTTTTGAAAATTAATGTATTTTTAGGAGTAACTCATAGTATGACCAAAAAGTATCAGATATGTGTCATTTCCAAGAAGAATCTAAGCTTGAAGCAAATTGTATTTTTTTCAGCCGGAGGAATAAATATCAGACAATAAAATGTTGCAAGCATGCTCCACAAGCCTTGTAACACCCCTGGATGCTTGAAACAAGCTTTATTATAAAATTTTACACCCTATAGAGTAGTGCTATACTATGCCAGATGGTTAAATTATGAAAATTCCACTCCTTTGCAATCTCAGTCTGCATTCAAAGCAAAGTTACTTATTGGGCCATTTCTGCAAGAAACTTGAAATAGAACATGTTCTCTCCATTTTCGACGTAGCTTTTGAGTATGTAAAGATAATCAAAATCTAATAGCTTCTACAAAAACTACATTGGCTTCATCAACTTTTTGTTTGAATGACTATTTTCTAATATTAGCAGCTGCTGTGGAGATATTCTTGTTTCTTTTTGACACATTCTTATTTGATCACCCTGTATGTACTTAACACAACCTGTAAATTTTTGCTTGATCTTATAACTTTATTATATAACTTTTATCTGAGAGGGTGGTGTCCTTTAGCATTAATTGCCTTTACTTAGTTTCCTCTCCAGCAAGGCCAGGCTAGCTGAGTCACTCTTAGACCTTTGATAATGAAGATTCAGCAGCAGTACAATCCTTCAGACAACACTCAGGCAAGAAATTCTTATTGTTTCACTTGTATAACAATTCGGATTTTTAGAAATCCGAAATCCGAATCCGACTTCGGATTTTAAAAAGTCGGATTTGACCCAAGGTCGGATTTATCCAAACGTGGTACTTTTATGAATAAAAACCTGTTTAATTTTTTTCAAAGTAGTCCAAAATACTTCACAGAGTGCTTATATTGCAAAAATAATTTTACAATCAAATGTCATAAATGAACACTTGTATCACTACAACATTGCTACTTTTCACAAGTTGGGTACAACGTTTACTACATAGGAGAAATCTGGGCTTGATTGCGGATTGCGGTAACCAAAATTACCTTAAAAATTGAGTTTAGAGTAAAAATGACACTTCCATGTAATTTTTAGCCTTTTCTGGTTGGGATAAATAAATTTTACATAAAAAATTATTACATAAATGTTTTGTTAAAAATGGACAAAATGTTAGGACCAAGTGTTACTGCTGTTTCTCCCAGCATCCTGTACTGAAGATCTCCTGAGGTTGAGTGCCCCACAGGGCTAGGGTACAGGGCACCTGCAGTTCTAGGACACCCTCGTAGATAAGTTATAGGGCTATGGTATTTAGGGAACCTGTAGGGAGGGTGTACAGGGCTCCCACAAGGCATGGACTCCTGCAGGGTTAGGTATTTTGGGGCTCATTCCAAAAGAGTGAGGATGTTAAGTTAGGTTTGGTTAGGCAAGTTAGCACTATAATTTTGTATTGGCAATGTCATGCAAACTAATGTTAAAATCAATTTTCTAAAGCAAAAAATGCTGAAAAAATAATAAAAAAATAACGTCATTTTGGACATTTAATGAAGTCTTGCACCCAATTATGGCCACTCAGTCTGGTACGACTTCTGCAATCGCTCCTAAATCTGGTATCCGAATCCGAATCCGAATCCGACTATTTTTATATCCGAATCCAAAACCGACTGTCGGGTTCAAATTTAGTATTCGCACGGCCGGCCTTAAAGAGGTAACCAAGAGAGGGTGGGTGAGAGAAAAATTAATAATAATTTTAAAATGTCGAGAATGCAAGGTCACTGTTGAAGAATCAATGACCACATATGTCCTAATACTTACTATTGCCTGC
>LR142189.1:0-10904 GCA_900659605.1 Tisbe holothuriae | reverse complement strand
TTTTGAGACTAAAAGTTACTTTTAACTAACTAGTTACTTGAAATCTGAAAAGTAACTAATAACTATAACTTTCTTGAATTTTTGGTAACTTTTAAATGCCTGCATTCTTGTAACTTGTATTCTACATTTTGCCATGTGGACTTTTGCTTTCGGGAATTTTGTGGTGTAATTTTGTTTTTCTATTATCTGCATTTTCGACAATAAGCCTCTCTCTTATTTTTTCGACAAAAGGCCTGCTTGTTGGTGTAATTTTGATTTTCGAGAAAATGCAGGTGGAAAAACGCCATTCGTAATTTTGCCGTTATCTGTTCTTTTTTCTATTTTTTGCCCTCATTTCGAGAAGAGTCCTTTCTTTAAAATTTACTGTCGAGAAAATGTCCGAAATGCTTTTTCTAGAATCTGAAGGCAATAGCTTTCGAGAAGAGTGCTGGCTATCATGTTAATCTATTAATACTCCACTTCTATTTTCTAGAAACGGATTGGAGATTTACAAGAAGTACACGCAGCATACTCACTTCGAGTAAGTACTTTACAAAATTACTACTTTTAACTTGGAGGTGAATAAAACTTTAGTTTTTACTTTTAATAATATTCGTTTCTCTTAGCTTTGTTAACTGGAATTGTGGGTAAGCTGCATATCTGATCATAGAGATGGACACCTCTACCCTCCGAGATTCGTTTCTCTTACGGGATGCGTCGCATACCAGTTGTTGCGGAATGCATGCATTTCTTGTATTAATGAAAGTGCGGATTTAAGGAGTTTTAGTTTAGTGTGGGATAAGAAATGTGACTGGTATGCGACCATAGAACTGAACAACTTGTTTATTTCTATGTATGCGACAGTGTCTATCTGAAACGAATATCGGCGGGTAGTAGAAAACTACTCCCCCACATAGCTACGCTCCCTGTGACCCTATCGTCTTCGTCACCTTTGGCAACGCTGCCATTGAACGCGACTTTGGCGGCTACTACGTGCTCGAGAAACCCTTGTCAACAAACAAGCTCATCGGGCGGATGAGGATCGCTGGAATGTCAAGGTAGAATTACTAAGATTACACAACTTACATTAGATTACTTTTTGCATTAGGTACCGGAAAGTCAACGAGTTCAAATGGCTTCTTGTGCACCAGATCGGCCTGCAATGCAATGAAGAAGCCGTCTGCGAAACAATCAGTAAGTCTAACTCAGGAGCATTTACTCTCTATAATGATACACTTGTAGAAAACCCACCGGAGAACCCTGGCTGGTATTTCACCCTCAGGAGTCTCGACTACAACACTGGCTTCTCTGTGACTCAAATGGAGGCTCCGGTGAAATTCTCGGCTTCAATGGTGTCCACAAACACCGTAGAGGGGTGAGAACTTTCAGCAAAATCTTCACTATGTAATTTACCGCGTTCTAGGTCCATGGGCAAGGAACTCGAGCCGGACAACAAGAACTACTTCTGCCTCCGCCAATTGATGGATCGGCAGGGCAAGAGGGAGTCGTACGTGGACAAGTCGTGGAAGTGGGTGGAAGGAAACACATACGGTATGATTTATGTTGATTATTACTTGGTTCTCATTTCTGCTTTTTTGGGCTAATGCCTAAAAAGGCTCATAAGCTGTAGTAACTGCAAAGGCAAGGGCAGCAAGTTAGTTCACTAAAATAAACTGTACTTTTTGAGCAACAGGCGGCATCGCCGGCACAAACGCCACGACGGTCAAGCTTGAGGTGACCGCCGGTCCACCAGTTCGCGCCAGGTGTGGCATTCACTACAGGGCGTCGGAGAACTTTCCAATTTCTACAGGAATGCAACCGTGGGTGGTGCAAGTAAGCTAGCTCATGCATGACTCCGCAATGTGTAAAACGAACATTTTAGGCAGTAGCAGTAGACATTGATTTGATGATCATGCTTCACCATTTTCATAAAACACTCTTAGATATTTTATATGGTGCATTAGTAGGGAAACACAAATGTAGACCACTCTAACATTTCTCTGTTCAGATATTAATCAACGAGAAGGACCCAAGGAGAGCAATGAAATGCGTGGGCACCGTGTTGACACACAGGTAAATGTTTAGTTTTATTAATTATCACCAGTAATAATAACTCCTTTTACAGACACATCTTAACTGCCGCATCTTGCGTTTGTTCAGAGGAGAGAAGGGTGTCTTAAATTGAGTTCTAGCTGTAAAGTGTATATATTTATGCATCTCTCACCTTAGTTTGATGTGTATAAAGCGCATTCAAAACATACCTGCAACACCACAGGGAACTTTCAAGATGGCGCGTACAGACTGACAAACACTAAGAATAATGGTAATTTGATGTAGCTAGTTATGAACTCAAGGAAACTATATTTAGTATTCTCTTTTCTTGCAGAGGGGTACCCGTTGGAAAATGTTCACGGTGAGGAAAAGTAGAGTTCAGTTTAATGTCGTACTACACAAAACATGTACCAAAAACTACATTAAATTTCTAGATAATTTTGCTTTTTTAAACTTCGTTCTAACGTGTGGCATGTTTGAGCTGTTGTCATTTAGTTTTGTACACTCACCCTGTATGTTAATATCTTGCAGTGTACTTTGGCGAGCGCACCGTCCACGGCGCCCGCAAAGACCCCGCCTACATGGGCGTCTCCTGGGTCTCCGTGCCCCACCAGTACCACGTGCGCACACACGAGTTCGACGTCGCCATCATTGGGACGTTCGCCAACATGGAGTTCTCCGACGTCCTCATGCCCATTTGTCTCATGGACCCGCTCTCCTCGGACTCGCATATTCGTATGGGGAACATTAAACTAGACCTTGCTTCAATCGTTTGTTTTAGTCCCCAAGGGTGTCCTCCTCTACTCCGTCAAGGCCCTCACCCGTGGCCATTTCATGAACAAGATCTACACCAACCCGAACGGGCCATCAGTCTACGAGAGATGCCTGACAAGTATGGGGTTGCTCTAGTGTTTTCATAGATCCTTTACAGCCCACTTTCAGAATGTCAGACTGAACCGGGCTCCCTGATGGCGTTCTTAAAGAACCGGACCGAGTCCCCGGCCCCGCACCAGTCCATCTTCTATCATCCAGAGTGTGAGCGGTTCTGGGAGGACTTTGAGAAGGATCGGTTCGGGGCGCGGAAGGCGTTTCACAGGGAGTGGCTGGAGCCACAGGCCGTCGTGAATCTCACCATAGTGGAGGAGAATGAAAGTGGCGATCTGGAGAGTGAGTAAAGAATAAATTGTCTCTCTTCTATGTTAACCTCTCTCTGTCTCTGTCTCTCTCTCTCTCTCTCTCTCTCCTCCTCCAGTGACCACCAACGTGAAATGCTACGACACTCGCACCCTCTCCTACCGCTTCGGCTGGTGTGAAACCAACTACTTTAGCTACCCACACACATACCTCTCCTGGGGCTTCTGTGATGACTCATCACGTAATAATTGGACTACAAGAGAAACATATTAAACCCTAATGAAGTCTTCGCTTCAGAGCTGCACTCACATTATCATGATGAACATCCATACTACGAGGTGGAGACCACCTTGGTGCCAGGTTCGTTTTAATATACCAAGTTCACAGTGGGTTCGCACATAATGTTAAATGGAAGTTTTACATCAGTTTTGATAGAGGTAGTTTAGAAATAACAGCCTTAGAAAAGGACAATTCTGATTATATGCATTTTCACAGGGATTGAGTGCCATGTGCGTGAGAGCAATGACCAAGACGAGGCTGAGTCCATTCATCGACATGAAGGCAGTACGACCAAGATATGCACAAAGTACATTCCTCATAAGCCCTCAAGGGTAAGTTTTCAGAGCTTATTCTAATAATATACAACGTTAAATGGATCTCTTTAGTACGAGGTGACAAGGAAGCCCAATGTAAACGCTACCGGTGAGTACACCTACAAGGTTGAGCGGTACCTGGGCGGGTACTACAGGGAGTTCATGCCAAGGGTGAGCATTGTTACTCAAAATTCCTTGTTCTTATAACTGATATCCATGCCTGTAGATCTCGGAACGTAAACGGGAAGTCAAATGGGACGAGTTTGGTCAGGTGCTGTGGGATAAGAACAACCTTCAGTATCATTCAGGGTTCCCAAACAGACACGAGGTATGGAACAATAATGCTAACATTGTTCCTCAAATTGAACCACTGTGATTAGGTGTGCCATGACAAGGACGATGATATCGATGTTGGCGCGCCGACCTATTTCCGAATGGGACGGATCAAGGAGCAGAACCCAGAGACGAGAGACACGACACAGGAGCCTGCAGGTCAGATCTAAGATCATTACTTGCTTTCCCAGGTCAAATTAAGTGGATAGAAAGATGCACTGTTTGTTTTCTAGGTTATGTTATAGATCGATAGAGACTAATAATGCATGTCCTCTCTTCTCTTCTCCATAATTCATTTTCCAGGTCAGGGTGTGTCCCATGCAGTGCTCATCTCGATCCAGTCCGGCTGGGATTACAACGGCGGCAAGATCTGCAACGCCATGGAGGGCTACTACGCGGACGTGGAAACCCTCATCACGGGAGGTGAGTGACGGCCACCCGCCGAGATTCGTTCAAAAGAGACGCTGACGTCAGTGTCGCATACCAGTTGCATTTGCACTTCTTGTATTAATGAAAGTGCGGATTTAAGAAAAGTCAAAAGGTGAGAACTGCACTTTCATTAATACGAGAAATGCATGCATTTCAAGAGGCTGTCAGAGAAACGAATCTCGGCGGGCAGCGCTGTAGTGTTACTTTTTTTCAATAAGTAATGATGTTATTCTTATAGACATTCATCAGTTCATCACTCGCGAGATCGGCCTCCTGGAGGGTTACAGCCGCATCTACGACATCAGGGATAACTTTGTCAAGATCCAGAACCAGCAGGTGTCCACTGTGGCCACAGAGGCCACAACTAAGACCACTGTGCCCTACTGGAAGAGGCGCGAGGAGCCGGTCTACTACACGACCACAGAGTTTGACTAGTGAGTGACACTTAAACTATTCGTTTCACAATAAGGCACAAAAGGAAGTTTGCATTTTTGTGTATTTTAAAACATCCTTTTATAACATTATGTTCCGGTTTTGCCGGATCTAAAATTAGTCTATAAGATGTGCAAGGGTCTCTCAATACCAGGAAGAGCACTTTTCAACATATACTTCAAGTATCTGCATAGTCAATACTTTCCTCTTCTTTTTCAGCGAATTCTACAATATCACCAGGGCTTCCGCGGAGTACATGAGGACGATGTATCCTCCCATGAGCTGGCTAGACGAGGACGAGGAGGACGACGACTCTGGCAGCCCTTCGGCTCTCGTATTGGAGCCCATTCTCTGTCTTCTTGCGGTAGCTATGGCTCTGATGGGGGCAGATGACTGAGATGAGAGGATCAAGTGGGTAGACGATGCCAGTGTTAATATGAGTGTAGATTGTGGTTACTGGAAGTGATTGTAAACGTTGACGAGTGAGTGAATAAATTATTTTAACATATGAAAAATACAATACCCGAGTTAAAAAACATGTACTGTAGTATGAAATTTTATCCTCACTTAGCAATTTGCCGTTTCGCCGAAAATTGTCATTAATGTGCTTGTTGGCCAGGAAATAGTTAGACATACTTATGAAAGTAATATTGAGACATAATTATGCTTTTCGATTATATCCAAGTAAGTATCTTATTACCTTATTAGAAGTAGTAAACATGGTCAATTATATTCCAGGAATAGTTAAATTAGTGTACAATGTTTAAGTACATCGCGCGTATGGTAAGGTTACTTATTATTGTTCTTACTACGTTGTTGGTTGCGGCTTTTACGCTGGACGTACACGTGAGAAAGCCTTCGCTTATGTACCATGTTATATCGAACAGACGAAAAGATTGTTTGATCTATAAATTCCACAAATGTGCCGGTTATATAAGACACCATATAAGAGTCTATTTAATATGGATGACGATTTTGCCTTGCTGTTTTCCTCCAAGCCCTGGAAAGGTCGGGTTTCTGACCCAAAGGTCGAAACTGGCGAGGAAAAGAGGGATAAGTTCAAAAAAGGTAAAACAATTTAATATAACGGACTAAATTGCTCCGTCGATCTTATGATGTTGATCAATTAAAAACTATTTTGTAATGAGCTCTAAAGAGATAAGTTAGGACAGAACAGTTAGATTATAAAAAATTACATCCAAAAACGCCAGAAAAAATTTTTACTATGTCATTCTACAAACACGGAATTTGCTGTTATATTTACGAGAAAAAAATGACATTGACACAGTACTTTTTACACACGAATTTGAGTACCTTAAATAACACCTGTCAATAATAAATGTCAAACAACTTTCAAAAAATCGGAATTTTTGCGATACAATAATGTTAAACATTTTTTTAAGGGCGCAGTCAAGATGGCAGCAAAAAGTCAAGCCGGTCCAGCCGGTCCACGCCCCGCTCAGGCGGCGGCCTCACAACCACCTCTGGCGGCAAGAAGTCCTCGTGCGACATCAGCGCTGTCGGCGCTCAGCCGAGGATGCCGCAGAGTGAGGAGGTTGAGGCCATCGAGCTGCGGAGGGCGGTGGGCACGTCCAATGATCAGTTAAACAGGGCCAAGAACACGTTTTCCGACAAGTTTGAGAGGCTCAGGAAGAGGTAAAAGGACACCAAGAATAGAATACTTACCACTTAAAGGTGCTCTTTGTTCAAATTTGCTCCAAATGTTATAATGTGAAATTTGATAAACCCGTGATATAATGAACAGAGGCGGGGCCGCGTTTTGTTTAAGCGTTTTTCTTTAAAGAGGCATCTGTTGTTCATATAAATAAGCTTACAACAAATTTCCTTCATATTTATTTCTCTTTTCTGGCAGTGTTTTGATAATACCCCTTTGTTCCCCTTATACAGAGAAACATCAAGCCACAGTGTGGACCATATTACAGTAAATACTTCTCAGTGTTAAACAGTACATGATATTCTTATTTCCAGAGCCCAAGTGGTCCAACGCGAGCAAGAGAAGCTCCGCAAGAACCTGGTCAAGTACAACAACTTTGTCCGCGAGAAGGAGGCGAAGGTGGAGGACGGCGACCGCGTGTTTGAGGAGGAGCGCGCGTTCCAGGATAAGATTGTCTCCGTCCTGGAGGAGAAGAGGGCGTGTGTGGAGCAGCTCGAGAGGGCCAAGGTATTAATGACGAATGGGTAGTTTATAAAGTATGTGTCAATGCAATGTCGCATTATTATCTCGAGCACAGTTCTGTAGTCAAATAGGTTCCAAGCCCCAATCCAGATACTCGTAATCCTTTATTCCTATGTGGTTTGTAGATTTACCTTTGTAGGTCTTGATTGAGCAAGCTGTGGACAAGCGTCGAATCTTCCGTGAGTACATGCAGAGAGTGGTGGAGGCGGAGGGGTCGGGGAGGAATAGGTAAGACAGACTTAATAGACCTTAAATTCGATAGACTGCTAAGAAATTCGGGCATGTATAATTCGTCCTTAGCAGTGCATCATCGTTGAGCTTTGCTACTAAGAAGCAATAAGAAACTCTCATAATTACACTTCATAAGGCCAGGTTACGCTTAGCTAAAAATAATTAACTGAACATGGACACTTCCCGTGAGGCTGCTGATGTCTCAAATTACTTTATACGTAAGCAAATTGAACATACACGACTAATGATCTTGAAATCATCATTAATTTCCCCCCAACACCCGATACTGACCAAATTATTAAGACTCAGCCTCCAACATACAAGACATGTGACAGCCACGTGTGTACCTTGACCCAGGCCAGTTGTTATATGATAGTCCTAATTGTGGCTTGCTCCTGGAAATTGGGATTGTTTTCCGGTTAAGGAGATACTTGAAAATCAACATAATTATCATTAATTTCCAAACACCTGATACCAATTATGATATTAATACTTAGTCTATTGTCTACAGTACGCCACAGGCGAGTGGACTGGTATAGGGAATAAATTCTGTATATAGCGTTTGTTAGTTTATTATATCCTTATGTGTTTAACATTAGTTTAATTTCACAGTTCCTACAGCTGGGTATTAAATGCTGTATATAACTGATAATGTGTATATTTTACCCAAAGAACTTAGAGAACAATTTCTTTGGTTTTACCTGTCCAATTGTACGTTATTTAAAGTTAGCTGGATATTCCCTGGTGTTACCCAGGGACTACCTTTTGGTTTATTCACCAGACACGCCATGAAAGCTCAAGTGTCGCAGGGGGGATTTGAGCCCGCAACCACCTGGGCCACAGGGACTATTGACGAGTGACTTTCGATCACGGTTACCACGTCCCCCCTTACATTTTATTTATCCCCATGGTCTATAGTATCAGTCCACTGTGCACAGCCTTGTACCTTGGCCTTTACCTAACGTAATGCGATAGTCCTAATCGTGGTTGCTTTCTCCTGGAATTTGGGATTGATTTCCAGTTAAGGGGGAGATTCCGAAACACAATTGAGATTGTTAAAACTTGGTGTTTCCCAGGGAGACAAGTTGGGGTTATTTTAGATGGGGACAAGAAATAGGGAATGGAGGGTTTGACCAATTAATAATTTTCCGTGCAGCCCATTGTACATTGCTATTAAGTTAAGATTTATGCATGTTTTATGCCTATTTACATTATTGATTAAATCGTGAAAAAGTTGTATTTTTTGTTAAACTGAATATTTAAGGATATCATTGGACTGATGCACTCTTTCTTATGAGCTTACCTCATTTTTGGTTGGCCTTGGCTTATAAGATTGTGACGCTTCTTCTTGACCCATGTATGATATCACTTACCAGGAAATAATTGGTACTTACCCATAATTATTGTACATGGATTAAAACGCGCATCTCCATTTCACCTTGGCGTGTTATTAGATACGCATTTGCTTGTAAAAGGCTAGACATATTATCCCTTAAGCATGGACAATATTCCAAGAAGGAAACTCCGCGAAAGGGATCCATATCGGTAATTGACCTCAATTAAGAGTTATTACGTGGTTAAAGGTGCCAGATGTTACCTTAATTTGTTACTTCTTTCCGTACGATTTGTACATTATTTTGATTCTCTCCGTGAAATAATACAATTTAGGGCAGTATTTTAGTACAGAGACCCTTTTTTGTCCTTTTCAGGTACAAGGATATCGGCGAGCTGATGAAACGTTGCGAGACGCTGGTGGTGACTCGGGATGATTCCAGGGCTGCCATGAAGCGCTTCCAGGATGAGATTGTCAAGCTCGAGTCGGAGCTGGTCACGTTCAAGGAGGCGCAACATGAGAGGATCCTAAATCTAAGGCAAGTATTTTTTGGATTTATGGCACACGTTTCTAAATTTAAACCAAGGCATTTAGATGTATTTTGTATTAATTATGGGGCATATTTTATCTGCTTAGTAAAATGCCTCATATAACGTAGCTCTTTGAAATTTAATTAACTGATTTTTATCTACTTTTTTATATCTAATATAAAATGTTATACACGTTTCATTTCGTTTCAATTGTTAAAAATATAAATACCAATATTACGGTATTTAACCGTACTACGTCTTAAATACGAGTATATGAATGGGCAATCTCTTTGCGCAATTTTGGTCCGAAATTGCGAATAAATGTTGCAAAACTAGAAGTAGAATTCTGGTTTAAACGCTTTTAGCCGGTGTGTTACTTATATACACGTAGAAAACAGGTTATCAAACATCATTGTTGCATTACCGGATCCTGTTTTAGAATCAACGCCAATTCTTGACGTTCGCTTATACCGGCGTTCTGGCAGATCCATAAGGAATGTTTAAAAATATAGCTCTAAAGGCCGATATAATTTTTCTTATGATATACATTGTATAAGCAGTTGTTTATACTTTAGGAACCAATACAAAATCAACCCACGACTACCTTCGATGTAGACACCTAGACGGGTCAATATCAACAAAACACTTTTTTAAACATGATTTAACATTTCAGTTCCCAGCAAAACACCCTCCAAGAAGTTTTGTATCAGATCCAGGCGAGGAAGGAATCGAGGCTTCGACTTCTGCAGCAGGATGAGCAGGCGCTGGTCAACAAGGAATTGGCAATTGCAAACATTAAGCTGTCGATTCTGACGCTGTGGCAGTACGCGAACTCTAAGAAGGTGGGTGTTCAATTTTACGAGTACTACAAAGTTTAAAATTAAGATTACCAGCATTCTATCATACTCCATAGGGACGGTAAAAAATACTCATTAGGCCGCTCCTAGACTGGCGTTTTCGGGCGCAGTTTTAAAAAATGACAGCATTTTCGGGCCAAAAATGCTGTAATTTTTGGAAACTGCATTATTTGAAAATTGCCGTAATTTTTTGAAAACTGTTGTCATTATTTGAAAACTACTGTCCTTATTTACACGAAAATGACAGCATTTTTTGCCTACTGAGCCAGCCTGGCTAGCTGGGAGGGAAGAATGAAATGAAAAAAGGCAATCATTACTTTAAAAATACCATCCTTTTTCAAAAATGCCATAATTTTCGGGCCAAAATTGCTGTAATTTTTTGAAAACTGCTGTCATAATTTGAAAACTGCCGTCCTTTTTGCACGAAATTGCCAGTCTGGGAGCGGCCTTAGGCCACTCCCAGACTGGCCAGTTTTGCAAAAATTGCCATCCTTTTTTACATTTCTGCCATCCTTTTTTGCGTTTCTGCCGTCCTTTTTTCTATTTCTGCCGGCAGTTTTTCTTTCCTCCCAGCCAGCCAGACATGCTGAGTGGAGGCAGAAATGCGAAAACAGCGTGCGCAAAAACGCCAGTCTGGGAGCAGCCTTAGACAAAGTATACCTGAGAAGGAAGTAGAAAAGAAATGCAATATGAGCAATAACTTTACAAACGGAGAGTTCCTTTTCCTGTTTGGCGGACGACGGTCGCTTGAAAGACCCAAGGTTTTTCAATCTCCTAGAAAGCCTAATTGGACAGCCAGGTTGC
>LR142188.1:251-10897 GCA_900659605.1 Tisbe holothuriae | reverse complement strand
TATGAGCGGCCTGAGCACCAGCAGCCGTCGTATTCCCATAGTCGTCATGAGCTCCCTCGGCATCATGAAGAGCCCCATTATCCGTCAGCTTCCTCGTATCGTCACCATCACCAGCCGTCGACATCGCATCCTCAGCATCACCATTCGTATCATGAGGAGCGAGCGTATCATCACCATTCGTCCAGACATAGCAGGTAAGAGTTATGCTCAAATTAAGCATTTGCTACTAGAGAATACCGTTACATGGCTTTATTCCGTAATTCCTCATGATATTTTAAGGCTAGTCTAATATCGATCATATTTTGCTTCATAATTTAGCCTTTAGGTATTTGACACGCAAAACATAAATTTAAACATAAAAATTATTGCTATTACCGTCAGTAAAATAATCTTAAAAATATTTTCAACAAAGTCCGGACACTAATTAACAACACTTTTACATGAGAAATCGCTAATAGAAATGCTTGACAGCAACGCAGTAATGTTACGCTATATCTGCTCTTTTCTAGCAGCCACCATAGCCACCATCATCACCACGCGCCACGCGATGCTCCACCTCCCTCTGCCCACCATCACTACCGCCCCTCCACCAAACTGGTCGTGTCCAACCTCCCCCGCTCAGCCAACTTTGGCCGGGTCAGCGAGATGACGACAGCCTGCGGCTCAGTCAAGACTCTGCAGCTGGAGGGCAGCAGGGCGACAATTGAGTTCTCGCACCCGTCAGGGGCGGATAAGTTTGTGGAGTTGTATCACAGGCAGTACATGGACCATGAGACAGTGCTGCAGGTGCAGCGGCTGTAGTTACTTTTGAAGGTTACATAATGTAATAAGCCCTGAAATACTTTGACAAGCCGGTGCAGCGGTTGTACTTACTTTTGAAGGTTACATAATGTAATAAGCTTTGAATTACTTTGTGGAGTTGTACACAGGCAGATTGTAATTACTTTTGAAGATTACATAATGGGGTCTGACTTACTCTGTAGAGTTGTATTACCGGCAGGTGCAGCGCTAGTAATTGAGTTACTGTTGAAGGTTACATAATGTAATAAGCTCTGAATTACTTTGTGGAGTTGTACCACAGGCAGGGGCAGCGGTTGTAATTACTTGTGAAGATTACATGAAGGGGTCTGAATTACTTGTTGAGAGTTACACATAAGATTAATTTAATGCTCTGTCATAGAAATCTAATATTCTTGTGGCTAAGCTGTTTGAATTACTTTAAAAAAATTAATTTATCATTCATTTAAGAGAAACGCATGTAATTAGCCCTAAGCTTGTTTCAGCTTTTCATAAAGTAAGTTTTTTGACATTTGACGTACGAAATCACTGAGAAGTTACTGATGAAGAAACAGAAGATTGTCGCACAGAAGATCAGAAATAAATGGATTAAGAAATTATAGTTGTACTGATTGCATGAATATAAGATTAAAGATAAAAGAAGAGCCCTCAGAAAAGAAGAATTAATTAATTGTATTACTGTTGTATATAAAATGTTACACACTAACGTACATAATTGGTAATTCCTGAAGAGTTGACTACATAACAAATGATCTTTGTGTACACATATTTTGCGCAATACTTTTATCTGTTGTAAAGTATATGTATCATATTTTAAAATCGATTCAAAAGAGATGTTTTATTCAATTGACATTTTTAACGTCTTTTACCGCTATTTTTGTGTATATTTACGTACATGTTAATGTAACACGAAGAAAGAGTACTTTAAACATAAAAACGCTTTGGAAAAATCAACCATTTGTCAGATTTCTTTGTCAGCTCTTTATTACTACACCCCATCTGTGATAATATCATACACGATCACCTACCCTATTTCTGGTGATATATTAATATTATAACTTGCTTGGAACAACTTTTTGAAAGGGAATTTTACCTCTTGATTCCAATAATTTATCACAATCTAAAACTACATTAATTAAGATATACGACAATAATTCGTCAACAAACTAATTCCCTTATAATCCCCTTAGAATCCGGTTACTTTTGCAGATTAAACTTCTACAAGTTCCTAGCATATTTTTAAAGTTTTCCTTTTCCAGAACCAACCTTATGCAAAGGACTAAAGACCAGTATCGTGTACGGCCTGCACCTTGTCATTTAAGCATAAAAATGATGCGTTCAGCATAATTCTTCTTGCTTTTAAATGCGTGCTTCCCGGGAACCCCATATATATAATATTGTCTTGCATTATATAAATTTAACCATTCAATGGCGCGGTATAATTGCTTTCGGGAGGTTGGATACCCTTATACATACTATTTAAGGCTTTTTAAGCTGTATACACGCTATCTTAAAAGGGCTTCGATCTTTTCTCTAGGTCCTAGTTAATGCACATCTAGCTAGCCACCACTTTATTTTCCGAATATACCATCATTTCATTATAAAATATTTTCCTGTTCAACCATTCAATCCCCAATTCCCCCAACTTACTGCAGTATTAGGAACGTCTATTTCATAGCCGACCAGCGACCCTTGACAGTACCCTCCAATGCAATGAAAATTATATTATAGCAAGAAACCGTTAAATTTATTGTAGAAATGTTTTTAAAAGATTAGATTAGTGTCAATTAAAACTTGAAATGCCGTTCTAATAGTAAAATTCCCTAAAGTTACCGTTCACCCAAAGTAGGTAGAAATATTATGCTTAACAAGCTGCTCTAAAAGTATTAGAGTCTAACCATATTAGAACATAAGCGAATGTGCTTATAAGATAAATTAGCCGACTATATTTAACCCTGCTTAACGCTTATACAATTAAACACATAAAAAGTCAAGCTACTCTTATAATGGTATAATGGTGGTACTCTTTTAATTTTTTGTCTCCCTACCCTTGTCTCGAATTTCATGCCCTACCGAAGCATATTTTCAAAATGGTCGAATCTTCACTGCGGATACCCATATTCGGATTCCTTCTCGGTGGCAGTTTCTCAAAAACAATTTCTTCTCAGACAACAGGTTTGATATGATTTATGTTTTATACACGTAATTATTTATGAAGAAGACAATCATTATAGATAGCCCTCTTCTGATGTACCCTTTCCCTAACCAGCGGAATGTTATAAAATATCGAATCTACCAATACTATAGAGCAACAGCTAGTGTGTGCTCATCCCCGGCCATGTTCTCTAAGAAAAATAGTTTACCAGGCAGAAATTAGGCCACGAAAAGTATGGCTAATGGATGTCAGAGAATATTATGCATATTTATATATTTGTTAGTCTCACTACCAAAGAAATTCAAAATTGTCAAATTTTAAGTGTAGATTCGGATTCCTTCTTGGTGGCCGTTACAACGAGAGAAGAAATTTCTTTTCTAATAAACCTACTACTCATTCAAAACTGGTATGATATAATTATGTTTTATACACATAATTATTTGTGAATAAAGTAGCCTAGCCCCAGTAGCCCCTTTCTCAACCGGCTGAATGTTAATATAAAATATCGAATCTGCACCCCGGCCCTGCTCTCTAGTAAAAGAACCGCACCCTGATAATCCCCCGGTGTTCATTTATCCTTTTTAATTTTCTCCAAACAAGACATAGTTCTACAGTAACTATTAGTTGTTTAAATTTATACAGTAAGTAGTTTTACTAAAAATCAATCGGTTCTTTCCCAAACATAAATGGGTTAAAGTACAAAAAGAGCACTCTCTAAAGAACGGAAAGAGCTTCTAAGAACTTACAAATCACTTTTAAAGTGGGTTAACCTATTTTTCCAACTCTGCAATTATTAACCAATGCCGTGATTTGCATGTAGGCCTTTTTTATAATTATAAGTGCCTGTTAATGTTTCAAACGGATACGGGTACTTAACGTTCATCATATATGTAATTCACCTGGTATTTTTTAAACTATAGCTGTGTGTGGAATATCAAACTTTAAAAACTTAAAAAAGGTTGATCTGATATGCCTTCTTGTCTTTCGAAAGACTTAAAATAAGCATATTTTTCCAATACCTCAAAAGAGTCCTATAGCTGCACTTCACAATGAGAAACCGAGCAAAAGTTAATACGTACATATTTATGCATGAGATGTATATATATTTAGGCATAAAAGTACTTCCTCCTCCTTATGAATTAATATTCTCCCTCTCCCGCTCGCCCTTGGGTATAGACCTCAATCCCTCATACAAGTATAAGTACAAATACATTGGCAATTACAATACAAAAGTAATCGTAAAATCCACGGCAATAATGTGCCTTTGTCCAATTCTGGGTCGGTATTTAATGCATTTTTTTTTCTTAATGCCAAATGTGCAGCTCACTCAATACATGATAAGTAATTCTAAAATGGAATATAACAATTACAAACTTAGGTCTTTTATAAGTAATTTGATAGTCCCATTTAACACCCAAGCTGCGGAATCAAAATGTTTACAAAACCAATGTCCTAGGCGAGACCTTGTTGTGACTTGTGAATATCAGAATATACATAGGGTAATATTGCCGTAGTATAAAATGCGGTGTTTATAAAGTCATTAAAAGCTATAAATTACATTCACACGAGTAGAAGGGTCCTGCAATAAACTCAAGACGAATATTTTATGTATCCAGCTAATTTTAATTACTATAATTAGTGATATAGCAACTGTTACTACCACTACCAGTACATTAATTCGTAAATGCTGCCAGACAACCAGTCAGGTCTATCTAGTCAGGTCCCTGTAGACCAAGGCTCTAAAAGCTGTGTTAGTACAAATAATATTATTGTGTACCATCGTGATGTCAGCAGGAATACAAAACAAGGTTAGGTGCACTCCTAGCTAGTGGCAGATTTAATGCATAATATACAGTGGATATGCCTAATATTTAACTGAATAATCTGGAATGTAACGGAACTGAGTCCGATTATTAAAAAAGCCCAATGAAGTTGCTTCAATTCAGCCAATCAAGTGGCTGGATTTTGGCTAAAGGAGTACCTTAAGCACGAAGTATATCATTTCCATTTTTAATCATTGGACTCTATTGTGCTGTACTACAATTGCTACAGTCTTGCCCCAGTATGATATTATGTTCTCCACTTTGTTATTCCCCCAAACACGTGCTTTCACACTCATCATAATACTCTGTAATTCTATGACTGACTAGACTCCACATGGAGCTATCAACTATCGTCCGGGCACCTGCCAGTCCCGACCAGCCTTATTAACATGAAGTACAATACATACTATTGGCTGTGAACATAACAGCTGCTTAGTCATGCAAATAAAATGAAAACATATTAATAAAGAGTACACTTATATCAATTATTGTGTCATTTTGTTCGGGCGCGAGTTCTTCCGTCACTTTCTGTTGTTGTTATTACTGTTATTGCTTTCGACTTTTGAGTTTCTCTTGGGGGCCAGGTGTGCGAGGATTACGGGATGACATGACGTGTTGTTCCCTTTATGTAAAGTATCAAATAATTTTATCTTTATTCAAGATCATGAAATACATGAAATCTTTGACTTCAGGCTTCATTTCAGGGAATTAAAGACGTCCATATAAGAGCTGCCGGTACCCGGATCCGTACCCGATCCGCGGATCCTAGCAGGATCCGTACCCGGATCCGTCAAATTCTTAGATCCGTATGGATCCGGGTACGGATTCCACAGTAATAAGCCCAACGGTTGATTATTTTTCAATGGAATGTGGCAAAGTATATTACTACTACAGTAGACGGCCAAGTTTGATTAAACTGTTAACTGTTGCCAATATTTGCAATATTCAGATAATTGGCTTCTAGTTCTATGTCATGTAGTATTTAAGCTCTGTGGATCCGTACCCGACCCGGATCCGCGGATCTTGCTTGGATCCGTACCCGAACCCGATACCGTCGAAAATTTCGGGATCCGCACAGCTCTAGTTTCTACTTTCTAGCAGTCTCCATAATTATAATAACTGCAAGTCACTAACTTATATTGTTGAGTATTAATGAGTTAGATTTCTGACTCACGTAGAAGGGCTTTCGATACTCTCTTTATTCAGGCTCTCTATATAGTACAATTATATTTAGCGCCCGTTGAGAGCCCAAGCATTACACGGAGAACATCATCAAGAGTAAAAAAGATCAAACGTCCTTTGAATATTCTCAATTTTGCTAGTCTAGCATGCGTCTATTAATCCCCCATTTATTCATTAAAATCATGTTTACATTCAGCGTAGTTTCAAGGGTATTTTCATTCACTGGGTTCAAGGAAACTACAGTGTTGACATAATTACGTTGACTCATTTTACAACTGTTTTACGAGATCTCGTTCGTCATCTCTTTATTGAATATTGATGAGACAATTTCCACAGTGGTTTAAATATATATTTGGACAAATAAATTGATATTATTGGGTCCTTGGATGAAAGAAGAACAAACATTCTTGATTCGGCCACTGTGCATTGAAACCCTTGATGGGGATGTGCTTTATTAATCTGATTATTTTTTTCGATTATTAAGCCACTGTGCAACGTGTGTGTGTCACTATTTAATCATCCAATTGTGAATGAATATCGTATGATCTCATTTCATCAGCCAAAGGCAAACAACAGAAAGTGGAAAATATATATTGTGTGCTTCCCGTATGACGTCCACATTATAAAACATTACTTTTTAAAAGGCTAAAACTATTACAAGACAATTGGATATCTTTTAATTGCTATAAAACAGTTCATTACACTGAGTTCGTTACTTTGAGGCATTACAGTTATTACATGGGAAACTTGAGCATTTGTTGATTGAAGATGAAAGACGAAGCAAACATATTGCAAACTTTACACTTTTTCATTCCCTTCTGAGAATAAAACAAGAGCTGCTGCTCGTCAAAATGAAACTTCATACACTCAACTGACTAAGAGGCAATTTGAGAAGGAGAAGAAAAGTTTTAATCAAAGTTTTGTATTGTTATCACACGATATGGCATATCAAAAGGAGAACTACTGTAAAATATACTTGAAAAAGTGCATAACTTCAGTTTATCATTATAACTTATATGCACAGCATACAACGATACAAAAGAAACAAGGTACTTTTTGTCCATTTTCCTCATACTCAAACATACTGACATTGACCTATAAAACCTATCAGTTTGAACACGTTTAGCTGCATATTCTTCAGACATTGTGCATCCTACTGACCACTCACAGCCACGTCAGCTTAAAAAACAGGCCGACGACTATTTTAAACCCACAACCCACAGTGGGTCTGTTATGAGAGTCATGGGAAAATATTATGTTCATATCCAAAAGAAATATGTCACAATATATATTTCCGATACCATGCCACTGTATGTTACAATAAATATTTCCGATGCCATGCCACTGTGCATATGCACTTGCACCGTCTGCTTCTACCTTCTTGACTCAATCTACCTCCTTCTGGAGAATTCCTTTTCATCGGACCAGGAACAAAAATGTCTCGATTGTCTGTCCGTCTGTCCGTGTGAATGCGAGCGCGCGGACAGACTCGTACGAGTTTCACGACCGACAGCCGATGCAAAACATGAGTTTAAAGGGTTAAACATTTGTTGTGTTCCCTATAAATGTAGTCAAAACTATTGAATCGTGGATGAAGGTGTTAGGGTTGCATCATGTACATTGCTAAAAGTACGATTCAATACACATTGAAGCGATGCTAAATACATAATTGCCGGCAGATGGAAGCATCACTGCAGAGTATTAATCTCTCAAGGGGGAGGATCAGCTATTTCAACAATGGAAAGGAGGAATTATGGCGTGATGTTTACTGCTATCGATTCATTTCCCTTGCTTCATTAGCATAAAAAAGACTTGTTCGCTTTCGTCATCACAGGCCATGCAAGGAGAGACAGCTTTTCTCACGTAATACGAGTGTGTGTGCGGCATAATATACGTCGCAGCTGCGGCAACGGCGCGCGCGCGCTTTTTGTGTATACCTCGCACTGCATGAAAGCCCTGGTTATATATTTTTAGCCGGCCGCTCGCGCGCCTAAGAGAGAGAGAGTGAAACATCGGACGATATTCTTCTTCTTCTTCTTCAGTTTTCCTGAGGCTACCAATCACTGACGACGCAGCTCATCTTCTTCTTCCACGTTTACAACCCAAAACGGTTGATGCAACAACCACTGTGAAGAGCTTTTAATCCACTGTGTGTATGATGTCTGTGGTGGCGGCGATGGCGGGCAGGGGTGGCGCGAGGCTCCTGGTCATGATGGTGGCGGTGGTGATGATGGCGATGGTGGTTACGACGGTGCAAGGTAAGGGCGTTAAAGTTGTCTTCCATGGGCCTCTGTTAGTATTTTGACAATTGCTCATGAGACTAAGAACGATATGTTTTGGCATTTGTTTAAGACAAGTAATAAAGCCGGATCCGGTAAATATATATCAGTTATCTGGTCCTGAGTTGTTCATTTTGAGTTGCCATTTTGCTAAATATATGAAATCCGGCCCTGCTTATTATTGGTAACGGTTAATGTTTTACTCCTTACATACCTTGATTGCTTATTAGAAGGGTTGTATATTCTTTCTGTCTTCAATATCATAACTATTATTAGTTTTATTCCCATCAGTTAAGTGTCCTTAAAATAAGAAGAGCTGATGTGACGGTTAATTTATGAAGTATTGTGGTTGTAACAGGATACTCGAATATACTAGCTACAGTCATCGAAGTGAAACCATCAAAACTGCACTTCTCCTTCTCGCGAATTGCAATTTCCGCGCGCCGACTGGCGTCCAGGTAGTTTCTCACTTTTGCAATATCACGCCATATTCAAGAACCGAAAACCGGGTGTGCTGAACACATTGAAAAGAGAGACATTATTATATCATATATGCCACACACTGCATAGATTATGTTAGCGCTGGGAAAGGAGGAAAAATGAATGTTCATTTTACTGCTGCAACTTTTTTATGATATGAACATTGGTTTGGGGGAAATACAAAAAAGGGATAGGGAACCTTTTTCACCACAAGAATGTGGCTACAAGGCTGCCGGAGAGGCTTTGGTCGTATGACATATGTGGGAATAACATGAAGGTGTCCTATAAAAATGGTTCAGAAATAGACCAATGCTTAACATTAAAAACTTAACGTATGTTAACGTATATATTTAATTATTAAATTCCTTTAACCACGAAACTTACATAACCGGATCCATTCATCCGTACCTTCAGAACCAACACCAATATATATTATAACGAACGAGAACCGTCGTCGTCTCTCTTTTCAAATTGAATGCCATTCAGCTTGTTTGTGTGTGATTGGCACAAAAGTGAAAGCCTCTCTTCTTCTTCTTCTTCTTTTATGGCGTTGGTTCGTGCGTGCATTTTTGAAAATGAAAGCTTTTATGCTTTGGCGAGGGAAGGGAAATCTCTAATAATCGTAAAAGGGAAAGAGAGAGAGAGAGAGAGAGAGAGAGAGGAGAAAGCAATGTGTTGGTGACAATTGGACTGTTTTTAATCTAACGGACACTTTTTGATATTCGCTTTTAAAGTGAGTGTCAAGTTCGGAGAAAAAGTTTATTGGAAAGGGCCGTTATTGCTGAATGAATATATTATATTAATATTGATGTTACACAATGATAAAAATACGGTTTATACTCTTTCCTTTATACCCCGGCAAAAAGCATATCTTTGCAGAAAGCAAAACAGAGCTCCCCAAAAGCACCCAGGATTTGCGAAAAAGTAAGAAAAAGAGAAACTCTACGGATAAAAAGTAAAACGACCATTGCCGCGGCAACTTAAACCTCTGTAACTATATATGATACACAGTGGTCTCATTAACAATGCTTTTATCGAATTAGATCCACTGTGCCAGATAATTAATTAGTTTTGTCAAACATACAGGTGGAGGTGTAATAATATTTACAATACGATGGCCTTTTTTTACTTCTTTGATCTGGCCTTTTTCTCTCCACATCCTTTTTTGCCCAAGCAGCCTTTCTTTTCTACTCTCCAGATATAGCCTTATTTTTCAGCACAGAGAGTTTTGCAAGCAGCAGTAAAAAGAAAAAGAAGTAAAGGCAGCAGTTAGTTTTCTATGTGGATTAGCCTCCAAGAGGTTGATGGTAGGTTTTATTAAGCCTTGGGACGAACAAGGATGGTTAAATATGTTATTCTACAATAATATTTTAAGCTAGCAAAGCAAATAAGTGTAATTAAATGTACTAAATTGTCCTAAATAACCCCTTTCCTCCATCCAATACCATACCCCATGTTCTTACAGCAGATGATGCTAAAAAGCCTCTGTTGCTATCAGGGATAAAAAGAGGCCTTTCTTTCTTCTTTATTTTGCCCTCTGGGCTTTGCCACTGTTGAGCAAAGAGAATTGAACCAAGGAGATTGAGGTAATCCAAAGAGATCAAGAAAGCTGCAATACACTTAAAACAAAGGAAGCCTGTTGGTGTTTCATGTTTTGCAAGAGGCAAATTGGTGCTGAATTCATTTAGCCCCCGACCCACTTTTACACAAACCGCTGGGTTTAAAAGCATAAAACGAGGGTAAGAAGAAGCATTCCGTGTGTTAACCTCTCTCTCGTAAACACATTCCATGTCAATTAACCTGCTTTCCACGTGTCCAAATGTTGTCACGCAATGAGCAGCTTTATGACGCCTTCTGTTTGCATGGTTGTTAGGAGAGGAGAAACAGGAGAGTGGAAGAGAGAGAGAGAGAGACTATTCCAATTCCTGG
>LR142187.1:0-10905 GCA_900659605.1 Tisbe holothuriae | reverse complement strand
CAGAGCCCGACGCCGAAGAAGACGATCCAGCCGAGGATGACGGTGGCCCAGGTCTCCATGAAGATGGGGTCATTGCCGGACCAGTGTAGGATGGTCTCCCAGTTGGACTGGAGGAGCCAGGCGCCCAGTGGGGTTAGGATCATGGTGGGGTATTAAATGCAATAGTGTACTCTTGCAGCCTTTTGTTTTTGTCAAAGTACGAGTTAGTTTTACGCGCGATTAACGTTACTTCGTTATCTCCTGATTTTGGGTGCAGAAGTCCTGCAGTAAGGAAGACACATATTATAAGATTTAACACAAAGTCATATCAAGCATTTTATTCTAGTCTACTAATTGGTAACATAATCATTGTTTCATTTGAAAGCGTCTCCAACCGGCGTTCCATTCATCATGTTCTTTGCGCAAAAGTGGGTGAATTGAACGCCTTTTAACAGGAAGTCGGTCAAACCCTAAAGTAAAGAGAAATATTAATACTCGTATGTATCGTTTAACTTGTAGTTAAATTGTTAAATATCAGAAACTATGTCTATATCAATTTCCAAATTATAATTTATGTGGAAAGGTTTTTTCTCTATCATTACGAAATGAAAGTTTATTCGTTCTGCCAAAAATGTATAATGATTGATTTGAGGAATGCAATTTTAGATTTAATCGAAACAAGGATAGACTGTTAGATGATACCTTTGAATGGAAAGAAGCAAGGACCTTAGGTATATAAGGTCCTTGGAAAGAAGTCTTCAGTTATTTAGGATATCGATGTCAGAGTTTATTTTCTCAGATTTGCAGTCTACTTCATTTATGGGAACACCTTGTCATGGCCAAATAATAATCTCCCAAATGACGTTTGCAATTTGTATCCAGCACAAAAGTTAACCATGATATTGCAACTAGCGTGTGCTCTTGTGAATTGTACTGCATTGTGATAATAAGAATATACTCTTTACTAAAATTCAAGATTCTTTTAAAAAACTCCTACCACCGGTAAATTCAGGAGGAAATCCCATTTTATTTCTCAATCGATCCATTGCAAAATGGCGTTAGAATTTCACTCACCGAGCAATCCTCAATACAGACGGTAAACGGCACGAGGAAAATGTACAACCACGAGCAGAAGAACGCGACCGGGAAGCCCACAAAGATTAACCCCAGCAGCCAGATGATCATCCACAACACCTTGGCATCGCCTCCAGCTCCGGCACCCATCTTGAGAAGATCGTTCTAGAACACTAGTGCAATAAATTAGACCTTCATTCAATCACACTTTGCAGAGGTATGTAGGTCATATACGGCTTTAAGAACAGCTCTGGACAATAAAGCTGTAATTGTTGTGATAGTAGTGTTGTTACTCTCGTGTATGACTTGAACAGGAAGGCCCTTTATCTCTTGGAAACGGGAGTGGGCTAAAAGCCGTAAATACGGATTATGTCACCGCCTTGCTCATGTATGGCATCAAAGGCTTCTTTCCGCCGTCGTTATCAGCGGAGACAACAAATGTATTTGCTATCAGTTCTGCCACTTTCTTTTGTGTGCTCCATTTTTGCATTGGTGATGTCATTGTTTTATGCATTATTTAACTCCTTACCTTGTTGAAACACGACACTGAAGTCGGATTAAATGTGATAATTCTCCTGCACTCAAGTCAAGAAACTTGTAGATGATCTTTGGTGAAAATGAGCAATCTCCGCCGCACGCAAACGATTATATTCATTCAAAATTCAGGCATTCTTCCACAAGCCCGTATTTCATATAAGCAGGCTATAAACGCTTTTTGGGCGTGTGTGCGAACTGTAGTATTGTGCGTAGTTGTGTGTAACGCACATGCGTTTTGTTTGGAGGCTGATACACCTGTAAGCTATATCTTCTTCCAATGAAGAGAAAGAACGTAAAGATGAGTTGTGTGCCGTGCAAAACATGAAATAGATGCTTAACACTTTTATTTGACAATGCCACTTTAAGTTAGTAGAATAATGGAATAATATGCGGCATTGGTAAAAAGGTACTTCATGTCATAGCTTCAAGAATTTTGAAATGAACTCATCTACGTATTGCGCGAGAATAACATGCGATCCGACTGTTGATGAAACTAAAAAAAACGACCGTCCATAATATGCAAACGCAAAGTTCCACAAGATACGTAACATCTCCAAATATGGATATCCAGGTCCATGTATGCAAAATGTTTCTTCGGGGTGTTTTGTTTGACAGGGGTGAAGAAAACTAAACACACGGGAAATGCAGATATGTAAACGATTTCTTAAGAAGCAATGACACAGATACGTAAGATTTTATAAACGAGTTTATTACGAAGGCAAATGGGAATTTATATTATGTACAGAAAATATATATTTATAATTTAGATTAACTTTTATGAAGGATAGTTTGCCTTCTACTGCTGGTCAAAGATTGGCTGCAGCTCCTCATACTTCTCAAACGCCTCGTAGACCTGATTGGCGAGCGTGAGGATCTCATGAATGGCCGGTTTGTCCATGTTCTTGGCGATGCGGTCCATCATCTCGTCGACGCCGCCCTCGGGGATGAGCTTCGTGAGCACGCCGACGTTCGTGTCTTGGAGGAGGGAGAAGAGGGCCGTGAGGAGAGAGCCCTTGGTCGCCACCACGGTGCCGAACAGCTATATAATGGGAGTCGTAATTTCTCGTACGGACGGTTTCAAGGGTTAGATTTCAAGGTACTTACTCTGAACCCAAAGCTAAACACAAGGTAGAGCCCATACGCGAATGCCAACGAGATGACCGTCGGGTAGATGGTCTCCGTCAACCACGTCTGCAGCTGCGCCAGCTTCGGCTGCACCTCCATCATGGCCTCCATCCCGGCAGACCCGGCCGACGTCTGCAACGCGGCCAGCTTCTCCGCGAGGTTCGCCTGGACCTCCTCGTCCGACAGCGAGGCGAGGAAGGTCTTGTCAAAGACGGGAGCGACGTCGATGGTGTCGACGGTGCCGCCGGCGGGCTCCGGGACCACGACGGTGGGCTGCAGGGGGAGGGTGTTGGCCGCGGCCATGGAGGACAGGGTGGCGAGGATGAGTATTGGGAGCATGTTGAATAAGATGTGTCTCGGTTGACCGACGGTTTCTGGTCGACTGGCGGTCCAAAAGGATTATATAATATCTGACGGTCAGCTCCATTCTCTAGTAAATACCTACTGTGCAGATTTAAAGTACTCGTACATTGCTAATCTTATGAAATGCAAACAACCAAATATAAAAGAAGAAAAGAGAATAAATCGAGAAAAACTACCTACATTAAAATGTAACATATTTATATAAATTATTTGTCGGAATAATTTTATAAAGTTCTGTAGTTCAATGAATTTGACGATTATACGTTTCAGACAGAATTGGAGCAACCGTGAATTATGGTTGTCTACCTTTTGTACTCGAATTCATGAAAATATATTTTTTTTCTGGCGACACTCTCCAATTAGTGTCAGAATGAATTCAATTTGTCAGATTATGGATTATTGAAACGACTTCTTGGAAGTGCTCCATTTCATTGAACAAATATCCAAATGAACTGAATCAGTTGAGACAAGAATCAGATAAAACTAGAAAAATCCAGTTTGGTCCGGATATATTTCATGATTTTCATCAGACTCAAACTTTGAGCTTCCTATATTTTCTTCAATACGGGAATAAGGAGCATAAATTGTCCCCGTGATGAAGATAATACGCGACAATAAGCAAAACCTATTACCATGTAGTTGCAAAATACTTTATGAAAATAGTTATTCACACCAGGTTACAGTTATACTGAAAAGAATTAAGTCAGAGGTCAGATGAATATATTTATACATACAAAGATCAGATCAAGTATCAGCAAATCGTTGAATAACATATTGAGGCGTCCGTTCAGCATTTGTTTCCGACGTGCCTCAGACGGCCAATATACTTAATATTTGATGCCACTAAAACGGACGCAGTTGGTGATCAACCATTAGTAGCGGTTATCTTGTTTATTCAATTCATATATAGCAGTCAATACCAAACTCTTCAAGAGCCAACACCTCGGACTAAAGCAGTGTTAATTCCCACACAACATGGATCTCCTATCTGAACGCCAGCCTCACCTCATCTACAACCTCAGCAAGGACAAGACCATCTGCTCATGCCACCTCAGCTCTGACAAATGCCCCCATTTGACTCTGAGAGACCCCAGCCAATACGAACTGCTCCGCAAGGCGGTTTGCTACAGTGACAGGACAGTGGACTATCCGACTGATATGTCCATGGACATTGCAATTGATATGGATGCAGAGGGTGGAATGGCTGTGCTGGAAGGGGCTTCATTGCTACATGCGGTCATGTTGAAGGAGTGTTACTCTGTTAAGGGTCTTCTTTGCTTACGGCCTTTCCAATCCTTTGTAGAGCATCTTTTCTCTCAGGGCCACACCCTTAAAACCACCGCCAAGCAACTCACCATCTACTGCACCGAGTACAAGGACGACATCACCAATCTAGAATGTGGTAACGAAATCAAACTTGTCTATAGACAGCCCACAGTGCTCATGTCAATGCATATCTGCCGCATGAACAAAATAGGCAACGAAGACTTCAACATTGCGGAGACGTTGGGTTTGAAACGCATCAAAGAGTCGCTAACTGACCACCCTACAGTCATGATGGCAAAGTGCATCCCGTGGACATGCCCAACAACAAGTGGAGGTCGGGAAAATATGTTATTCGTCCATGCAAAGTACACCGAACTGACTGACCTTCCATGTGACGATCTGGATGGACTTATATTTCTCCGGCTGCATGAGCTGGTCCTTCCAAGGCCTGCTAAGCAATGGTACAACATTCTCGTAGAGCACAGACAGTTTGTTCGTAAACGAATGTCTGAACTTAGTATCAGTAGCCATGACTGGGAGGCGCATCACTTCATGCCAGATTTGCACAACCTAGTGAGCTGCCAGGCCTTTTCCAGTTATATGGAGATTGAAGTAAGACCTGGGAGGGGAGCCCGTGGCAATAACAAGGGAGACGACGACGATCAGAGAGACCTTTTAATAGCAGCTCTGAAACTCTATAACCTGGCTTTGGATATTGAGCCGCATGAATGTGCTAATACGGATGTTTACCATCCCAATATGACTGCTATGCTTGGACTCCTGGCTAGTCGAGTTGCTCACATGAACCTGTTTACCAGGACAAGTGAGGAAGACCAGCTGTGGCTGACAACATTCACAAAGCTGACGAAATTGGCTGAGCGGCTGACTACTGGGCAGTACAAGAGAGTGACAACTCCTACATGAAGAGCTGCACAATCCCATGGCAGCTGATCAAGAACCACACCATCTTCATTGAAGGGATCAAGGGGCTCAAATACCTCCTGCTCAAGTACATGGCACCAGTCCCAGAACTCAAGAAAAGAGTCAAGCAGTTGTATAAATCTGTGGAACTCTTCACCTTTGAAGTTGACTTTGACAAAGCTTATTCACTGTGCAAGGAACATGATCCTGGATACCATGCCAAGTTCAAAGTCAACACTCTGGCAGAGAAAAAGGCATCCCTACATTGTCAGAACAAACTCCGCCGTATCAGAAAGGACCTTCAGTACGTTCTCAATGTCCCACCAAAGAGTGGGCCTATTGAAGATCCAAGGTCAGTCTATGAACGGAGTGCCCTGTCAATGCATGTGACCAAGGTATTCCACCGCCTCATGAAGGCTCCACAGATGGATGATGTTGATCTAATTCAACGTTTGACTGGCAGTAGTATGACGACCAATGATCTGATTGAGAGAGACGCCATGGAGATGGAGAAGGCGGATCAGGAGGCGGAGAGGAGATTTAGGATTGCTTGTGGAAAGAGGGGTTGAGAACATATTTTCCGAATCATACGTTACCGTTACAAGTTGCTGCAAACCATTCGTGTATTCAATAAACGACATTTATGTTTTAAAAGTTTTAGTTTATGATGCCTTGTTTATACTTCTTTGTACAAGGATATTTATCAGATATGGAGCAATTAGGAGTTTCTACCTTTGTGCTCAAATTCATGAATTGGAATTTATTCTGGAGACACGTCCAGAAAGGATTCAATTTGTTATAGATTTTAATTAAAATGACTTTTTAAAGTTGCTTTTGATTTATTGTACAAATATCCGATAATAGAGTTCTTTCTAAGCTGACTGAAGTATATTTACATCAGTCTGCACATACTGTTTTCAAAAAGTTAACCTCTTGGCCTACCCAATAAAATTGGCTGGCCCCCCTTTATTAAAAATTTTCATGGAAAAGAGAGCATGGATAACTTTTCTCTGCATATTGTTTGCTTTCAAATGTCCATTAGATATCCCTCAGGTCCACTTCCTGCTGCTGAGCATCCTCTTCCAAAACCGCTGTCACATCCACAACCCCCAGCACTGGCAACGTCTTCTCCTTGATATCGACGGCCTCCTTTGCCAATGACAACATTGACACTGCAGTGGCAAACTTCCCCCTTGCCTCATCCCAAGAGCACATCTCAGTTAAATACCGGTGCAATAGATGGAGATACTTTGTTTGAACTGACTCCACCTCTCCCGATATGAATAAGGGCAGTTCCGTTGGGGAGAAGAGCAGCAACATGAGCATTAGCGTGAGCAGAATGTCATCTACTTGGCCAGTGTCTGCATCCGTTGACCAAGTGCTCATTGTCTCAGTGATGTAGCGATGTCTCTGTTCCGTCTGCTGGTCCGCTGCCCATGGCCCGTTGTATAATGAATCATAGTCAATCTTGTTAAAGGATCTCTCCGAATCGATGTTCATCTTGCACATTCCCTGCTCCAGCACTGACACTTCGTCTACAGTCTTGGCCTGTTTCAATGTTAGTTCAATGCCTGTCCGGACGAATTTGTTAATAGCTGATTGGTTAAAGTAGTTTGCCGCATGGAGGTATTCCATCACTGCTGGGTTGTTGGACTTGAGGAGCAGGTCCCGGTCTTCAGCTGCCAGATCCTTCATCTCGCCGAAATGGCTGAACATTGCCTGGATCTCACTATTAGCAGACGCCTCGGCAATGCGAATGGTCTTGAGTGAGAGCTGCTTACCAAAAGCGAGGTACTTTATGGCATCTCCGGAGCAATCAGGATGGCTGAGGAAGTGCTTGCTTACCACACGCACGACGTGTCTGTACACAGTATGGTGGTGGTCCCTTAACCCGGACAGCTCTTCCATTGTAATCCTGTTTGAAGGCGTCTTCATAAGCGGTATATGTTGGCGTCTGTCTTCCTTTGCTGAGGCTCGAACCCGGTTCCGTTGCTCTCGCTGGTCATTCGATAGAACCCATGCTGGCCGCATACCGGCGTCAAGGCATCGAGTGTAGCGACATCGCTTGCAGCTGCGCCAGGATTTGGAGTCAATCTTACAGGGTGTCTGCTGAACCGGACAGCTGAAAGTTGGATGTCTGTTGCTTTGGATTGCTCTGCAGAAGAATGCCCGGCAGCTGAGGCAGACCTTGCCACCGTAGTAGGAGTGTCTGCCGGCTGGGCGGGACCGGCATACTTGGCACAGCTCAGGACTCCATTCAGGTTCCATTTTGCTCAACGTACTGAACGTATCTTGTTGATGGGCTGATTGCATCAAGTGTAATCTTAGTCGAGAATGATGTGTTAGACTGCAAATAGGATGATGTTTATTGATAGTGCAGGTGGAGGGCAAAGTACAAGTCAGATGTTAAAAGACGTAACAATATGTAAATTAAGCCCTATCCTAACTACAAATTGTAACTGGTAGAATGTAACTTGAACTTTTACTAAAGAGTTTCATCAGAGTGTATGTAAAACTTCTATAATCACACTGGTTTTGTTATCTCTTCATTAAGCGTTATTTCATTATTAGTTCAACTAATTTTATTGCACTTTAACAGTTTCCAAATACAGTTGCATTAATTATCTTCGTCCAATATCTCCAGAATATCCGCCCCGTCCAACTCTGGCAACCTGGTATTCCTGATCTCCCGCGCCTCCCTCGCCATCCCAGGGATCCGGAACGCCGCCTGGAACTTCTCATGCGCCTGATCATGCCCATACTTGCCCCTCAGATACCGACACAGCAGGTTGATGTACTTTGCCCGGTTCTCATCCACCATGAACCCCTTTCTAAACTGGACATCTCCTCCATTGGTGAAGAGTATAATGAGGCACATGAGCATGGCAAGGATCTCATCCTGAGCGCCTTCATCGTTGTAGCACCACTGACCCATCCGCAGCACAAGCTCCTTATGCCGGGATTCCGCGGTCTCACTAATCGCCCACGGCCGCTTGAACCGCTCATCATAGCTGACACTGCGGTACTCCCGGTTGGCGGTGATGTTGCACCGCTCCATGATGTGGAGCAGGTCGTTGAAGGCGGCGTCCTCAGGCGCGTTCCGTGACAGGAATGATGACGCCTGACGCATCTGACGCGACAGGTTGTTCTTGTTGTTGATGGACAGGGATTGGATGAACTCACTAATGAGCGGGAGGTTGTTCTGTAATATGACGCACTGGTCCTCCCAGTCGAGCCGGACCATATCGCTCAGCTGGAGGTAGAACGCCGTCGCCTGTGATCCGAGCGCGTCTCTCAGCTTGGTCACAGTCCGCAGTGGCAGCTGCACGCCCCTGTTCACGTGCTCCATGATCTGCTGGAAGATGTCCTTGTGGCTGGCGAAGAACTTCATGGACACCTTGAGGAAGAAGTCGGTGCCTTGGTCATACAGCCCCTTGATGTAGAGGGTTTCCTCCAGGGTGATGCCACGAGCGGTGTTTGTGGCCATGTATGTCGGCTGTACGAGGCTGACCTGTTGAGAGCTATCACTCCGCTTATGTCCCACCCGATGCCGCTTGACAACCTTTCCATCCTCACTCCCCTCTGAGAAGACCAAATCCACCTTCATTCCCGCATCCAAACACTTGTTAAACCGACACCGTTTGCAGCTCTTCCAAGACTTGGAGTCAATGCTGCAATTGCTCTCAGCCTTGCAGATGAACTTGTCATGGTTCCGGCTGAGGACCGCGCGGCGGAAGAAGGCGCGGCAGCTGGTGCATGTCTGGCCGCCGTAGTAGTGGTGCTTACCGCGGGCGCGGCCGCATGCTAGGCAGACGCTGCTCTCGCCGTCAAGGCAAATCACTGGGAATGTATTCGGTTGTGCATCGTAATCTGTGCTTGGCGATGGTTGTGAAAATGGACTGTATTGACTAGCAGGGGAGTAGGTGGCGTCTGAATATGAGGCATTGCTCATGGGATATGAAGAGTATCCATTATTGCCATCATATTGAGCGTATCCGTTATGATATGGTGAACTGGGTTGCCATAACGACACTTCACCGGAAGTGTCAAATGTACCTTGAGTAGATTCTTGATACGGTTCCATTGTTGTGTTAGAATTTGAGTAAATAATGCAGCAGAAGTGTCTTTTCTGGATGTTTATTTTTATCAGTTGTATGCGTTATCTCTGTTTTATTCCAGTATGTCCCGTGTCATTTTTTGTGTTCAGATGATGTAAAGCCAAGTCATAAAAGCGATGATAATCTCTACACAAGTTTTCTTAATTAAGAGCGTATGAGATTAATGAAAACGAACACAATAATGAATTAAACCTCAGCAATTTGTACTTTTCATTTTACGCGATTCATGATAATCTGCACAGAATGATTTATGAGAGGAGTTCCCGCTGTTTCCAGCCGCCGTAGAATGGGATCGCGGATCCGGTTGTCAGCTTGCCCGACTCAGTGGTGAGGAAGGAGCAGAGGTTGCCAACGTCCTCAGGGGTCCCAAAGCTGCATTTTGTGGAACATTTAATGACATGCAAGTATCATATTATATCCTTAACTCACCGTTTAATACACCCTCCCTCTCTAACTCTTTGGTTTGTGGGTCCATGTTCTATTAACTGTGATAGAGAGAAAGTTATTCAAATTCGGCAGAATAAATTTCATATACTGTATCCTACCGGTCTTGCAAATGTAGTGTCAATGAGTCCAACAATAACAGCATGAATTCCAATGTTGTCAGGACCCAGCTGAGGGCAAAGTTGCTCCACCATGGATTCTAAAGCCATCTTGCTTACACAGTAGCCAAAAGATTTTGAAAACTGAAATATATACATATTAGAAGATTTATTGTTAGATAGTAATGACATAGAACTTACCATTCCTGGATAGTGAGCAGTTTGAGTGGATGTGTAGATGATTGATCCACCACCCCTCCTGGCCATTTCAGGGACACACATCTTGGTCAAGCTCATGGCAGACTTAAGATTCACATTCATCACATGATCCCATTTACTCTCTTCCATCTACAGAGTAAAGATTGTACATTTGCACATTCTCAGTATAATATACAAACTATCCACTTACCTCTTCCAATGATGCTTTTACAGGATTTGTTCCAGCATTGTGGACAAAAATATCAACACCACCAAATGTCTCCTTTGTCCGGTTGAACAGCTCCTTCCTTTGGTCACTATGGCCCACATGTCCTTGAACTGCAATGCATTTGATGCCCTCTGATTGAAGACTCTTTACAGCTTTGTTCAACATTTCCTCCCGGCGTCCGCTGATGACAACTGATGCTCCATCTTGGCCAAACTTTCGGGCAATTCCAAGACCAATCCTTCAAGCATCAAATCTAAAACAACACTTGAGTACCTAATATCTCTGCTTACCCTTCAGTAGATCCAGTAATCAGAGCAACTTTTCCTGCCAAGACCTTTGCCATTGTGAATCTCAGATAGACAACTGTCTTATTTCTCTTATGGTAACTCAGCTTAATTAATACTCAAAGTGGATTATATAATCGAGAAGAAAAGTTCCCATACTCTCTCCACCTTGGTACGCCTTTGCCTTTTCTCGTACAAACGAGCGCTCTAAAATATTTTCGCTCATGTGTTCCTCGTCCGACGTCTTTGTTTAAGAAAATGCCATTGGC
>LR142186.1:0-10916 GCA_900659605.1 Tisbe holothuriae | reverse complement strand
GTTTTCCGAATATTGTTAAAGTAAGTAGAGACTAAGCTACTGGAATTGTCGGTTTGTTAGTTCTGTCTCTCTGTCTTTCCGTCACACACGCTCCTGGGCCCTGGCTGTGTTATTTCGAGCGCACCGAAGTAGAGACATAATAGCAATTTACATCAATACTATACAACGTACATTGATTCCCATTTTTAGACTTACGTCTTATATGCATACCGCGCATTACAACATTAATTCTAGCAAATATTCTTACCATCCATACTTCATCCTGATACGTACATGTTGTAATATTACACTGGAACAGTAGTACAGTAGTACATACATAGTACTGACACTACACGATCGTATTCCGTTCACATTGAGAAACGTCCGTAATAGGACCGAGCTCGCCGCTCAAATTTCTAGCCCCCCATAGACGCTTGCGTAAATGAATACGAAGAAGGCTTCTTCTTTTAGAGGCTTAGCCCAGTTATACGTAATACCCAAATCCGCGATTGTACTGCCTCAGCTTAATCCCGCTCACCTTTCCGTCGACTGTCACCGCCGCGAAGACTGTACTTGAGTACGGAGCCCACGCAACGTCGCCCACCTGACCGTTCAAATCGAACATGAAGAGTGGCTTACTGAAAAATAGAAGCATGAAACGTTTGTATTTCATTGGTGAACGGAACTGTTTTACAGAGGAAAGCACTCAATTTGCAACATACAAACGGGGTAATTGGCCAGAGTTTCTAAGAGTTTAAGACATGCTTACGTTAAAGCATGGCATGGGTCATATTTAGGCACAAGTGAGGTGCTTTTTATTCTCTCGGCCCTTAATCATAGAGTCATTGCATTTTATGTATATGAAAGAAATATTAGTTGAATATATTTAAGATGATTTTATGACGCTGCACAAAAAGTTGATGCAGTACAAACGGATGCTAATGATCATTATACGATAACTACTCAACAGTTTCCGAAGAAGACGTTTTAGCTTCACTTTTGCACATAGAAAGTTCATGTGATAGTGAAGAGCTCTAGCTTCATTACAAAATATATGGCTCACCCTCAAAACTTACGTGGCATTATGATCCCAAATCTTGACCATCCACTCGGCCGCGCACGTGAGGAATATTGACGGCACGTACGGATTCCACGCAATGTTGTAGATGGGCGTGTTGTGGGCTGGGTAGGTCTCGAGGTACTTGGAGCTGTACTCGGTGGTGCACTTGTAGATGAGGCCCTCGTCCGTGCCCACGAGGAACATGGCGTCGTCGTTGGGGTTGAAGGTCACGCAGCGGCCGCCCTCTGAGAAAAAGTATGAAACGCTATATAATAAGCCTATATTCCATCGTCTTGCATTATTTGCCATTTTGTTATAAAATGAGCGGTTGGCATTCAAAGATATTTGCATATCCTGCGAAAGTTGACATTCAATTATTCTGTTAAAAATCCCTGTATAAGAGAAAAACCGTGATGAGTTCATGGGCTTACTAATATAAAAGCTACTCTTACAAAAATGCATCTCGTAGGACACTGGATTTCTCATTTTTAGCCGATCTCAATTTAGTTTGCAAACTGAACCGGTAGACTAAATACCTCTAAAAAGAAGAGTAGATCTACCCTTTTTTACTTTTCTACATAGCATGTTTGAACTAAGGATTATGTAAGATCTTTGATCGGAATACGCTTGAAATTAAAACATATCTCACCTCTGAGCTTCTCCCTGATCTGCTCCGAGAAGTTATCGAGCTGCTTTGAGAACGTGATCGACATGATGTCCGTGTGCCACAGCGCCGTCTTCACGATCGTCCAGTTGGTCACGCGGCCGTCGCCGGACACGCTGTAGAAGTTGAGGTACCCGTCGAGATTGTCCTTGGCCCACTTGACCTGAGGAGGAGGAGAAGTTTGCTTAAGGCCACTCTTATAATCCACCGTGAATACGTCACGCATTGGCGTTTGAACAGTACAAACACAAGTATTTTCCTTTACTTACTCACTAAAGTACTGCTTTATTTTGTCAATCATTTTCAAGAAGCCTTTTAGGGGCCGAACAGACCTAATAAAAGGACCGATGAGCGACCAATAGATTGCAGATGCACTTTCTGTTCAGTTGAAGCTCAGTGCTGAGAAAACTATGTACATTGGATGTACATCGGTTTTCTTCGGTTATTAGGTGTGGTCATCCCCTTAAGAGGGTCAATATTATCACTTGGCCAATTATAATAGGGGTTTTCCACTCAATTTGAAAACGCTCTGACGTAAGAGATAAATACTGGCCAAAGCTGTCACCATCGAGTATTTTATAGTGTCAATTCCAGCCATTTCCATTAACGATAAAACTTTGTGCAAATCCATCAAAGTCTCTCCAAGTAGGCGTTACAAAAACAGTGGAGAATGTATTTTTCCTCCTCTCAATGTTGGCTGAGTAAACGAGAGCTAAACGTCCAATTTTATGTAACTTATTATTGGAGATTTGCAAATCTATTAAGGCTAATACGAACTCCTATAGCTGTGTTATGTTTGCAGTTTAATGCAGGTAGAAGTTCCTCATTTAATAAACCGTACCTGCCACACAATATCCTGATGCTTGCCATTCCTCGCAGTCGACACATAACTCGGCTCGTTACTATGCACTTGCAGGTTGTACACGGCCACGGTCCCGTCCGCGAGACCTGCGGCGAGCATGTGCGGGTGCCGCGGGTGGATGTCGACGCACATGACGCCGCACGGGGTCTCGCAGAGGTACTCTGGGTAGGACGGGTTCTTCAGGCTGAAGACACATACGTAGCTCTCGGTGCAGCGCTCTTGGTCGTAGAAGTTATCTGGAATTACACGTTATTAATACGAAGTTTAAGTGCTTCCATAATCGCGTACTTTGCTTAAGTGACATAGTACGGGATCGTGGTACTTTTGTCCTAATTGCAGATTTAGTCCATTAGGAAATTAATTGACAGAGTTGTATACGACATCCTGGCATTTTCCGTAATTATATTGGATTGAATTAAAGTGTCCATTAAGCACTTACATGGTTTATTTTCGTGTTTCATTGTCACTTGGGCAATCCAGAAATTACATTTGAAAAGTACTAGAAAGTTCTACCAAAAGTACAATTATGCCAATTTCTAAGTGTTTTTGTAAAGAATTACTGTAATGTCTTATATAGAAGGTTAATCAAATGTAACCTAGTAATACCTGGATGTACTTTTTGCTCTAATTACAAATATTACGTATACTCAAGCGTAAGTGCAAGTCATTTGTGAGCAGAGTAGTATATTTTAACCCTCCCCTCTAATATAATTACAAGAACATGGCAATTAATTTTACTGGTTGAACTATGAACAGATTTAATAATATCGTCCGAAATTTTTCAATATTTTTGCTATTTTCAATGCAACTGCATTTTTCAACTTAAAAGTCGAGCCAAAGAATATATCCATTATATTTAAGTCCCTTGAAGGTCTTATTTTGTATAAATAACAAATCTTTGAAAATGTCACTCTTCTTGTACTTAACTCTCGATTACCCTTTACAAAACAAACGTAGCCCTGTATTCTGACGAAGTACAAACGTATAACAATATAATTAAGTTAGGGAGATGTCCGGTGAAACTATCACTTGAAACATGATGAAAAAATAAAAAATACATGGACTTTGTCATCTCCCTTAAGTTAGGAGAGGAGAAAGAAGGACAAATACTGGAACAAAAGTAAACTTAACTTAAATTACTTAAATTACCATTAAATTGACTGAACACGCGAATGTTAATCAAGGCAGTGTCTTGCTATTAAATTTAAATGATTTTTAAAGACAAGTAACTTGCCTAAAATGCATATTAATTAATTTAAAATATCACTTACACGATCCAAACGCCACGGCAAAGAGATCATTATACGCGGGGTTCCAGCACAGACTGGTAATCTCCAGATTCTTGGCCTTTTCAAACCCAAACTTCCAGAGCGGGAGCAGCGTGCCCTCCGTGTCCCTGAACTCGTCGGAGGCGTCCTCCCAGTACTTGAAGTCCAGGGCGATGTCGTTGAACGTGTTCTGGTTGACCATGCGCTCAAGGATCTTGGCGGCCTTCAGCAGCTTCTTGTTCACGTCCTCGGACGGGTCGGTGATCTTCTGACCTGTAAAATTATGTCAATGAAAATCAGTGTCACTTTAAAACTTGGCAGGGTTGCCAGTTTGGCCTAATTTGGGCCTAATTTACTCGTTTTTACTTTCAACAATATAAAGGGCTATTTGGCTTCATTTCATGATGAAAATGGCAACCCTGAACTTAAAGGTCCAAGTTAGGCTCGTACTGAGTAGTTTTCTGATGTTATAAGTCGGCTCTGAGTTGGTGTGATCCTTCTTGCTCTTGGTCTTGTCGGCCTCGTCCTGCAGCTCCTTGACCTGCTCGTAGTTGGTGTAAGCGTCGTAGATGATCCACTGGTTCACCGTGTCGGAGAAGTTGGCTCGGGGAGGCGGCTCAGTCTGGACATCTTCGCTCTGCAAAATATGATCTCAGATAATCATACTTTGTACAATTTGTTGTCAACTACCTTCATTGAGTTATTCATGGTTTGCGTTGCTCTCTCCACAAAGCTGAATTGGTTCTGGAGCTTCTTCTCGCCCAAGTCCTCGTCGTCGTCAGAATCGCGACGATTCTTCTTCTTGGAGCCTTTGTCCTTTTTACCCTGAAAAAGGAAATATACAATAGAGTGTAAAGAAAAGTGTATTTGGTTGGCAATTTAATAAATAATTACCCAAATCTCACCTTCTTCCCTTTCTTCTTCTTTTTCTCCTCGGCAGCTTTCTCTTTTTCCTTTTCTTCTTCATCAACGTCATCCTCGATTTCAGACTCATCTGTAATATACGTAATGTTAGTGTTCATCCTATGCCACAAACAGTCTGTTAAATACTTGTTTTAAGAAGCATTAAATCAGCACACATTGGGATAGATATCTGTTTAGAGAACTGTGAGTTAAGGACATAAACTGGTTATAACAGGACACACAATGGGGTGATTAGTGATTAGTTAACAGTGGGTGGTGATGTTGAAGACCTAGATTGAATGGATAACATTTTATAGGGTTACAAATTAGTTTAGACTACAATTAGTGCTCCTATTCTCTCCACTCAAATGAATCACACAGTAAATAATAGAAAACACTCTCAAACCACTCTGTAATTAGCTAAATTAAAGGGTAATTAAACTCTCAAGTGTCTTCTCACAAGGCTTGAAATACATTGGCCGAAGCATTGTCCGAATTCGGTTGAGTCGCATTTCCCTGCGTTTCACTCGATCTGGAAGAGACGACAACATCGACAACGGACAATATCACTCGCGGACATTTGAACAATTTAAATATGTTTTACTTATTTATTATCCTTTTTGTACAGCACAAGCGGACCTATATCGTAATTAATGTTGGAATTATGACATTGAAATACATCAAAAGGTTAGGCATATTCATGTCCAAAAATAAGAATATACTGTACATCAATTTACAGACAGTTTATAAATTCGTGAAGGCTGCTTCTATTCCACAGAGAGACCGAAAATAATAAACCTTTAAACAAACTGAGTCCGATATTTAAAAATTTCAAAGCAGCTCCTTAATACTAAGCAGTTGCTTTAACATGATGTGGAGGCTATATTCCGGCTTAAAGGAGCAGCTTAAGCTCTAAGGAACACCTTTGAGTTTTTTAAATATGGGACTCTGAAAGAAAATGCAACTTGTAACATCATAATAAAAAACCTCTCTACCCGTGCATTATTTTGACTATACATATGCCGCATGATATGCGAATAATACAATATGAAGTACAATGAATGACTAAGGACAATTTGGACACACAGGCTGCGGCATGTATAAACGTGTTTGGAAGTAGGCGTAATATTACTCTAAAGCTCTCTACATGCCTTGTTGCGCTTGTTTAGCCCGGATGACTGCCGTAATATCCTTCTTATCGTTCATTTGAAATGCCATCCCTCGCGCGAGGCGTCGGAATTTCTTGCCTGGGATTTGCAGGGAAGGATACATTTGGATTAAGGGTTACTCTGGTTATATTAAGTTATTAATGGATGTTATGTGTTTTGTGTCAAAATGAAATGAGCGAAGAGACTTTGGCAAAATTTGTGTTGCGGAAAATGGCATTCAGTCTCAATAATAATGTAGTTTATTGTGTTATTGATATGCTTGAAGTAGGAGGCCTTAATGGTAGTAAAAATGCTGTAGTACATGTATTAAGGCGGTAAAAGTTCAACAATATATGGTCATTTGATTTAGTTTCCATTATTGTTTAAGGGGTGTTTAAAGCGCTTTCTCTTCCTGATAGTTAGAGTATTAGGAGGGTAATTAGCTTTCTTTTCTGAGAGCCCTCAGCATGCTACCTGGAAAGCCTCTATTATAATAGAGTGTTCCAAAGACCATTCGAGTTCTTCTAAAAGTGTTTTTGGTCTTTGATTTGACCTCTGCTTGCTCTTTAGAGGCGACCGCAAGAGCTGAAGGAAAGAGAAGAAAGGAGGAATAAAGGGAATATGGCCTCTGGAAAAGAAGTTTTCATTGAATTCATGCAGCAAAAAGGTATCTTGAAAAGTAAAAGGGCAGAGCTCATAAAAGTAGCTATCACCTGTTTTCGACATTGTTTTTTGTGTCGAGTAAAGTTGTTTCATGCGCTAAAGAGGTTGTTTTATACTTGTTTCAATAAATGTACTGCATCCAGTGTTCTATTGTGCTGGATTGAGCTCATTCGTGTATGATAAAATAGGACTCTTCTTTGATTCTGTGTTGTAATGTAACCCCCAGATAAAGGTTTCTTGTGCAGTGTAAAATCCATGCAATCACTTTTTTTCCAAATCACGCCTCGAAAAGGTCAATCTTGAGAAGTATTCTATTTTTAGTTGAAGAATAATGTCGCAGCTCTGATAATTTCTAATATTAAGTGGAAAAAGGATATTGTCTCTAGGGGACAGGGAAATAATCGAGGGACTTGTACTTCGCCCTCTCGCCGGGACACCGTAATATACAGGGTGGGAGGTTTACCCTGAAACCACTTTTTAGACAACTATTACTAGTTAAAAATGAAGTCCAATTAACTTCATCTTACACCAAAAGATAGGTAATTTAATGGTGGTTTTGCTCATATGCTTATATGAATTGTATGTAAACATATATGGAAGTTCCAATAACTGCATGCATGCAAAAGTACCATTACACAATTAGGCTATCCAGAGCTGAGCTATGCTGTAAGACAATAGTAAATTTTAGACCTTTTACATCAATTCAGCAATAATAATGTATAAAAACAAAAACTAAAACAATTCAGTCTGAATCTTTCTTATGTTATTGTCCTTGGCCAAAACTTTGGTTTTGTTGGGGATATCACCTCCTAATTGAGAATAGGTGAGGCTTTTAAGGGGCGTGCAGACTGAAATTACACACAAAATAGCAATAAAAGGAGGTAAACCCAATAAATATGCAATTTTTAGTGCTTTAAATGAAGGTTTTGAGCTAAACATGCCAGTTGGAGGCCAAAATGACACAGTTCTAGTCTCCATATATATGGAAAAGGCATTTCAGTCTCCCAAGAATGTCCAGGATTTCCTCAAAAAGGAACTTTTCCATTTTAGAGATGTAACAAAGTGCCTTGAAATAATAAGTTTGTAAAGCAAAAATTGATGGTATCAATGGTTTTCCTGCTTGATTTACTCTATTACTTGATGTACAAAACCCTTTTTTGAGGTGTTTTATACTAAACATTATCCATGAAAAGCATTTCCTGTTAGGAACTGATGCATGCAAGGCCTCCACTTGTATTTCAGTAACATGAGGCAGTTACTTAGGTTGTATGAGTGGGAGAGAAAAAATATTTCTTAGGTGAATAGACAGAGAGTAGACAAAAATATTTTGTATTATAGGTTAGGCTGTAATTGCTACTATATTCTCAAAATAATTCAAAAACTTGGTTTCAATTTATCCCTCCCACCCTGTATTTGAGACTGTCATAGGACATATACTTGTAGTAGATCAATGGCTCACCTATGAGTTCTTCCTCCTTGTTGAACGCCAGAATGCTAATGTCCTGCTTCAGAGTGAGCTTGATGACATCTTTGAACATTTGGCGCATTAGCTTATGGCAGATGGTTTCATTCTTGTCAACGCCAAGGGACCTTTATTACAGAACATACGATGATATAATTTCTTGCCTATGTATAATTTATCAGTTTACCTTGACATTGGTTCATTAGGCAGGAAGCTCTCTACGAGGAACTTCCAAATGATCTTTTTATCCTTCTTGGTCGCCGGCCGGAATGTGATCCCCTCCTTGTCAAACCGGGCATTGTTTTCAGTTACACTAACCATGATGTATAAATATAATAATTCTTTATTATGTCCAGATATGAGCTGCAATTCAGGTCAACTGCAGTCAATAATACACTGAGCAACCAAAGCCGCCTGTTATATAAGCACAGGTTACGCTCTGTCTCCCTAGCTCTAGCTACACTCAGGTTCACTGCGTACGCTCACGAGAGAAAACATCTCCATGAACTCTGCTGCAGTTGAACGAAAGAAACTTGAATGGGCTTGGCACTCGATCAAGAAAAATCAAAACATTGCGCGCGAATCTAATCTTTATTGCTATAATACTTTTACAACAGTCTCGGCGTGAGTGTGCTCACGATGATCCCAGACGACAAGAGCTCCTCTGAGATCCTTCTCCTCCGAGTAGTCGACTCGATGTGTCACTTCAAAACCGAATTTGTGGAAGATCTTTTGGGAACCGAGCCCTGACGCAACGGCCATGTAGTGGCTGCAACCGGCGGTCTTTGCCATGTCCATGGATCGTCTTACGAGCTCAGTGCCCAGACCGAGGCCTTGGCAAGCGGAAGAGACGGAGAGTATGTCACCAACAAACATCTGAAAGAGAACAATATACTTTCAAACGCCAAAATATGGTATAAATAGCTGGTCTTACGCTGTCGGCGTTGTGGTCGTCCATGGCCATATGAGGGTCGTACCGAAGTCGCTTCATGAGCTCATAGGAAGCCAGACCTCGGCTGTATTGGCCAGGGAGACAGCAGAGCAGGCAGCTCAGCCAGTTCAAGTTTGGAAAGGACTCCCTTTTGTCCGACTTTTGTTTATAATATCCCAGCTTGCAGCCTACGAGTAAATTTAGGCAATTTTCATGCACATTTATATATTTCATAGCATACCTAAAATATTCCCCTTCTTATCAACCGCAACTATGCTTGTCTTGGGTTGTTTTAGACATTCGCAGACTCCATATTTGTAGATCATGTTTCTCAAAGAGCGCTCAAAGTACGTGTTGTCTTTTATGTTGTTGCATCCAAGAGATCTAAATTATTCAATTATTTATATATTAAATTATAGACTATAGAGTAATCACTTTGGGTGCTTATATTAATTACCTTGTCCAAGGCTCGTTAGGAAAGAAGTGTTCATCCAAATATTCCCAGATTTTGTCACGATCTTCAAATGTTGCATCTCTAAAAGAGATTCCTCTTTCTGAAATCCTGTCCATAACGTATTCGACCGTACTTTTTGCTTTCAAAACCGCTACTGAATCACAAAAATCAGGTTTGCAACATTTTAAGGCGGTAATTGAGGTGAACGTGCAACATATAACTCATTACACATGTTTTGTACTATGCTTTAAATGAACCGTATCAGCTGCTCTGCAACTACGGAAGAAAGCTTTTATCTTTGTTTTGAAGCTATTACGCATGCTCAACAAATAGAGTGTACCATTGCATATCAACGGTTTGCTCCAATTCGACAATTCATACCTTAGCTAGCTTAGCTTTGACTCGTACGTACTTATGGACAAGGGTATAGAGAAAGGGTGCCGCTTATGGATATATTTAAGCGTTAGTTAGTACGAACTGTACATAGAGCTTCTTTCAGCACTTGTTAAGTTACCAGTATAATATATTATATTAATCAGATTCTGGTGGCTGCAAAACCAACTGTTTAACCACCGTCTCAATATGAGTATTCTTAACGTAATTCATCCCACAATCTGTGATGACCAACCTCCCACTTTTATCCCGTTCCTCCGCATAGACGCACTTCTGCGTCGTCGCAAACCCCAGCCCGCGGAAGATCTGCTGCGAGAAGCTGCTCGTGGCGCACGACACGTAGTGGCTGCAGTTGTGCGACAGCGCGGCGTCCATGGAGAGACGCACGAGCTCTCTGCCGACGCCGACGCCCTGGCATTGGAGGGAGACGCAAAGGAGTTCGCCAGAGTAGATCTATAGAGTTATAACGTGAGTTAAAGAGCATTCTTGTTTAATATGCCAATGACAATACCTTGTTTGCTCCATGATCCATCATGGCCACTCTCGGGCTGCAGCGGAGCTTCTTAAACATGTTTGACACGGCGTAGGCTTGACCGTATTGCTTGGGTAGGACACCAGACAGTTTGCTCAGCCATCGCAAGTGTGGATCAGATTCTTTCTTCTCACTTCTGGCTGTGGTGTAACCCATCATACACGCTAAAGTTTTACATACAGTTTATAACGGAAAATATTAATGAGTTAGAGCAAAATTACCTATAACATTATCCTCCCTGTCCACGGCTACGACACTCGTCTCAGCTTTTTCTGTACACTTTAACACTGCAATATCATAGACATTATTCCTGAGCATCTTGTCCATGAGTGTCTTATTCCTGCTCAGCCCTAGCGACCGGCACAAGGGCTCCCGCTCCAAGAAATGCCTCTCAATAATCGCCCATATCCCGTCCCGATCCTTCTTTGTAGCGAATCTAAACGAGATTCCCCTGACTGAGAATTGATTTTGCTCTTCCTCCATCTTTGGTCCGGTTTCAAGTGATTGTTGTCGTACAGAGTGTCCGAGTCTTTTATCATCTGTCCCGACGACGTCATTCAAAGTGACGAAAGCGACGATATGAGGCCATAAAACCCA
>LR142185.1:0-10911 GCA_900659605.1 Tisbe holothuriae | reverse complement strand
AGCTGGAGCGATGAACCCGAAAAGGGTAGTTCCCTGAGAAGTACTCAGGGACGCATCCGGCGATAAAGTAAAAAAAATATCGTCCGATTCGTTCCACACTTTCACTAGGGAAATAGTTTTAGTTGATTTGATCATTTTACGCCCATTTTTAAACATTTCTTGAGAATTTGATGGCAATCATTAACACATCAAAATAATGATTTACTAACATGTAAAAATAATTGACTCTTCAGTCCACTTTTAACCAGCTCCTTAGAAAGCATAATATGACAATCTTATGGGTAGCATTTGCCTCTATCTTACTCCCTGGCATTGAGTGTAACATCAAGTACTCCACCTTTGCAAGGACAACCTCCTACCGCACTCCAATAAGACCGGATCCCATAGCTGCCAATGCACTTGATCAGTATGGCAATAAATACAATTAAACACATTATATTAGTCCATAACTCTGTCTAGATGTGGGCTTAGCCAGCTGACTCTCTGTGCAGCAATCCCTACATGTGAGGGCACTGCAGGCAACACCACTACCGACTCTTGTATTAACCTAGACTCCATGCCAGAGGTGTTGCTCCCCTCATACCCTGAGGATGATACGCTCCTCATATGGCCGGACTCGGTCAAGATCCAGTACTTGATAGAGACCCAGGTAGTGAGAACTTATTTTATTCAGAAAATAATACTTAGTAAGTTGGTACATTCAGAACCGGGTTCGATCCATGGGGTCCAATTGCAGTCAAGATCTGTCCTTGACCAATGAGACTTCCGACTTCCCTCTCGGCTACTCTCCCACTCCGTTTGATGCGGGCTGGGAAGTTGAGCTGTTTTACTACTACGAGCCGGCAAAGATGTTCATCATGTGCGAATGGCTTAAGTGTTACCATTGGCAGAATGGGGATGAAACTGTGACACAGGTCACCGACACACCCCTGCATGGGATTAAGGGGAATACGTTGGTGCTGTTTGGTTCAGAGCTCTGGTTGGTTGGTGCCAAAACAATGGATGATACAAGTAAAGCGTAGTATTTTCTTCAACAACCAGCTAGCTACTATTACTCTCTTTTAGCTTCCGCCAATACAATTCAGAGAATCAATCTTGACAGCCTGACCTTTTCTCTGGCCCCCACCGTCCTTCCCTACGCTGCAATGAACCCAGGTGCAATAGAGATCTGGCCTGAGTTTTTGCTCGTCTGGGGCGGCTACAAACACGATGTGGGCGACTATGTCCACACCCGAAAATACAACATGCTCACCGGCTCCTGGTCCTCATTGGCCAACATGCCGAGCTATGGTCGGAAGATGTCTTACGCTATCTACACTTCCCCAGCCGGCGTCCGGACGCTGGTCTCGACTTGCGGAGGCACCCCATCTAGTAGCGGCATTGCTTTGTTCTTTGACCCTTACGCAGAGACGTGGTCACAGTCCTTAGGAGTTCTGCCTTATCTAATGCCTAGGTTGCTGACACTGCAAGAAGGGGACAGATTGCTGTTTTACGGCGCGGATCCAAATACCAAGGATAAGATCTATGTGTATGATCCGAACGGCGCGACGACTTGGTATGAAGAGCCGTCGGGGACTTTGAGGGAGCCAATGTGCAGTTTTAGTCGGGTCTACGAGGTGGAGTACTTCAGAAAGCAGTACATCTGAGCAGTATTTTACTAAACGACATGCTCACATCGCAGCTGTATAAAACATATTACAATGCGTGTACAGTATTTTACTTATGCAATAAATTGACCAGAATAACCATAAAACTCACACCGTTATAAATATACTACAAGTATTTGGCCTCCACGGTATCAATCGTAATTGCCTCTGACGTCCTTTTTTGTCACTTCTATCGATATTAAAATCATAAACACGCGTCCTTGGCCCTTCAACGATCGACGCCGCGCGCTTTACCGGTAATGTGATGATTCAAAATTCCTCCCGTGTCCAGGTAGCGATCCGTGGATAGAATAATGCAAAAAGGATTTAATCCCGGCAGACATAGACGCATTTGGAGTTTAATATGTTTAACGGAGCTTTAATATGGCAAAGTTTAGTGGCCATGTATGTCCCACCGACTGATCGGCAGAGGAGCTATAAAATTATCGACTTTAGATTGGATGTTTCCAACACCTTTTTCGTTCTTTGCTAAAAGGATTTTGGACATGGTTTGCAAAAAAGGATATTCAGCCTCCATCGTTTGCCAAAATTGGGGTAATCTGATGATATCGGATTCAATATTTGTTTTGCACTCGTTTAGCTGCAAATTACTTTCCAAAATATAAAAAAAGGATTTGCAGTATTGTCTTAAATGCAAAATGCAAATATTATATGATGACTTCCAGTCAAAAGAAAATATCTTTAAATAAAAGCTCAGCATGATTTAAAAAGTCCTTTCCAGATGTCATTTCTTCGTCTCATGTACTCTACGAATAATATTCTATTTTCACACATGATTTCTACACGTTACATTTTTTCAAGGACGACTGCGACATAATAATATTTCAGCGCACAAAACAAACACAGTTTGAGGCATACGATAATAATTATAATCCCATTCGAATATTCCGTTAGGAAAGTCTCTTTTTAAAGTAGGAGAAATACTCTACACGTCATGGGAAAATAAGTAGGAAGGAGAGACAGGAGAGAGAGAGAGAGGTAAACACATGAATAACATTATTGCAAAAAGAGAGAAGTTTTATAAAAGAAGACGTCGCGTGTTTGTCATGAAGGGAAAAACTCGCGGAAAATACAATTCTTGTGCGTTTCTTTTTGATGATATATTTCGGGAGGTCTCCCTGGAAAAAGTTATTGTTATTTGCAGTGTATAAAAAGGTCTGGTAATTAATCTTTTCTTGCTTCTGTTGGTAGGGATTATATATGAGGTTTATGATCCTTTTAATACTCTTAATTTTTAACGCAAATCTTATGCACATAAACTAAAAGTGTGGCAATTTATGCTCGAATAACTTTTCCTACCACCCTTTTTGGTTCAGTGCTGAATTTCCTATATTTCCCCCTTTCCAACACCAGGCCAAATGCCAGCTCTAATCGATCATTCCAACCCCAAGGAATATATTTTCTCTGAGGTCGAAAAATATGAAAAGTAGGGGTGTAAAATCTGCATATTTGACACACCATTCCTTCAAATCTGAGTCTTCAAAGTCGGTTTTACACCCTTCAAAAGACACAACTCATACCAGATCTATAATAGAAGGAAAGGAAGGGTGGCGGAAGCACAGTGGTGTTAAACAATTTATTCCTAGTGGAAACCATTGTGGTCTACTGCTCTTAATAAGGAAGGGTGTTCCACAGTGGTCACAATTAATACATTCTTACCTAATACCACTGTGAAACGGGGTTGGCTTTCCTTTCCCATCTGTTATATTATCAGAAAACTTCTTCTTCTTCAGCTCATACGCACAATTCCAAGTTTTTCATCAAAAGTGATGAAAAAACGGCGGCGGAAAAATTGGTCGAAACTTTTCTCATCATAACTTGTTTTGTCTGCAATGATGAGGAATGTTGTGTGTATTATTATACATGAAGCACATTACAAATCGACTTTGGGGTGTCACAAAGTGTGCTTCATACAACTTTCAGGGCCTCAAAATGGGATCTGACTTTGCTGTATGACGACGCTCCATATTTTCATATCTGTCGTTATTTCTTTTTGCCCGGGGCAACCAAAGTGAGCAATACAGAGAAAGCAGAAAAATGTATCGGTTTTGAGAAGGGGGAAAAGAGCATTTTCTCTCTATTTGGGGGGCCATTGGCAGACAGACTGACAAAAAGTATAACAGCTTCAAGTGTGTTGTTTACCGTGTCAAATAATGCTTTGGAAACCGAGTCCTCTATAAAAGTGTCATCATAAAATTCCGGAGATGGAATATTTGTTTTCACAACCGCCGCTTTTTCTCCTTATCTCCATTTTACATTTCAAGAGCATTTTTGAAACATGAAATTGCTTTCTTCACAATATGAACAACTCTCCGCCAAATATCGGGAAAATACACATTAATTAGCACACGTGTCTAAAAATAACATAATCTCGTATTCACATTATCCGCGAAATAATCCCACCCTTGAGCAAGGCCAGCAAAACACACAAGACCGCGACCGTGTTATTATTATCTTAGTGGCGAGTCTGGAGAAAGCCTCAATGTTGGTTTTAGGTGAGAGAACGAGCAGCTTTTTATCCCATATTTGAAGCTCTTTTTGCGTTTGAACAAACACCGTGTAATAACAATGTTGCCACGGCGGAATCCTCGCATTTTAATAACCAAATATGTTCCTCACACTCTTCTTCAGGTATGCTTCAAGTGACACTCAATTTGGCATAATAATGTTTACACCTCCGCCACTCAACGGAAGAAGAAGGAAATGCCGAACGGGAAAGTTTCTTGCGAGATGATGGCCTCGTTCTGCCAAAACTTAACGAAGAGTGGAGAACTCCAATCAGGGATGCCACAGGAATAGAAAGCACTACTGAATACATTTATCTATCAAGATATACAATAAGCTTTAATAATGATATATGATATGGCAGCCCTATGTTAGATACAAAAAAGGCTTCTCTCTGTCTAAAACCGGTTGAAATACGATCTTGTAGAAAGCAAAGGTGCTTCCTCTCCTTATTCCTTCTTCTCCCTGGAGAAGAAGGATGATTATTACAGCATTTCTCAAAAGTGTTGCCGGAGCCAAAGTGTAATAATAATAATGAGGCTACTACGAGTAGCAGATGATTTACGGCGTGCATTAAGAAGGGAAAGCTGGGGGTGGATTTTGTTGCTTTGTAAACTCGTGTTTGGATGGCTAATCCAGTTCTAGATTGGAAGGAGCAAATTGGGTCTGGAGGGGATTCGGATTCAATCAGATATGAAAAGGAGTGATTCACAATATTCACAATGGCCTTAGGGTGAAAGCAAAGAGAGAGAGAGAGAGAGAGAGAGAGAGAGAGAGAGAGAGAGAGGGAGAGAGAGAAAAGAGAGAAAGCCATCAAACAATGTTGCACATTTCCAAACAAGAGCTTTCGACGTTTATATCCACGCATGTCTCCAAAACTTTTTTCTCCATAGTTTGCTGTCACGACCTCGTCAAGAGTGTTTAAAAATGAACTCTAGCCCGAAACTCAAATATTTACACACGAGGGGAACTTTTCGTTATACCAGCAGGAGAGAAGGAGGCATAATTAGAAGCCAGTCTTTTAATTTCTCGGAAAAGTAGCTCAAGCCGAAATTAATGAAAGCCTGTTAATAGCCAAAACTTTGTATGAGTCCATTATGAAGCCAAGTTCACACATGCACACAAAAGCTTTTTTAATTCAATGTTAATTTTCTCCTCCCTTATGATGACAGCAACACATCACACAAAGTTGCTTTCAAAAGGGAAACAGCAAGAGCATAAACCGACCTTGCAATGGGAGTTTAATAAACAGGCGGAATGGCAGTCGTTGGAAACACTTGCGCGCGGTTTTATAATTGGATAGGAGGGCAACAACAATAAAGGAGAAGAAGGCTCATTTCCGCGAGGCGAAGTCTGGAAAGAGTTACAGTTAAGGGATGCCAGTTTAAGACCAATATTACGATATCATGCTACTCAGGGATAACATATAGAGCAGGCATTTCAATATATGGCAACTCTGACTCCATCTAAAGCAAACACGTGAACCACCCTTGCTGCCGGCTCCAATTTAAAACCCATCCAGACCAAATTGCTCTTGACCTTGGCCGCTCAAAAGCATAAATTGCATAAATTGCTCACTTCCCAAAAGTTAATCTTTCCTTTTTCTTTAGTCGCGGTCAGCCCCTCAAAAATAAATAAGAACAGCCAGGCCCAGAAAGAAACAGAAGAAGTTATGTAAGTGGACAGATGGAAATAGATCTGCGTATTCTCAGTCTACACTAAACATAACCACGGAAAAGGAGTTCAAAGACATCTTTTGGCAACAACAACTACAATGTACTTAGTTATAGCACATTAACGCCTCTTTTTAAGCCATACAACCAGTGGTGTCCACACGGCAAAAGGGCAAAATAAATCCCTTTATAACCACCCTACACACCTCTGGATGCTCCAAATACAAGTTGTAATAAATGTTTTCCCATTGTCTCTGCTTCACTAGTTGCTTGGCTGGAGTCCCGTTTTAGACAATTATTCTTTCAGGTGTCGTCGGCGCCATTTCCTACTTCCGTTGCAAATACCATAAAAATGCGCCGGTTGGCATCTTAATCGTTAGATACGAAGATAAATGAAGAAGTGATCAATTGGATTAAATAAGCGATTTGGCAGCTGCCACAAGAAAGAGGTCGGGTTGCAAAAAGAGGGTGTTAAAATTGGCTTCTTTGTGACGATTTTGAATGAGTTTCATGGCAAATTTTGAAGACTTAATCGTGTCTTTGTAATTGTATGGCTTCTTAAGTTTAACGAATCAGGAACAGAAAAGCTATATTAACAACAGTTTTCACCTCTAAAGAAGAGAGTAACCTCAAGTTGGGTTGGAAATAAATAAAAAGTCCCGTTTTGAAAGGCAAATTCCAATCTTCGCTTGAGAGGACAAATCTAACAAGGGCATTTGCCATAATTTGACTCTTTTTCAAACAACTGGTCTGTTAAAAACCGTTCAAAATGGCAACAATCCAATCAGCAAAAAGTGAATCCGGTTTTAGAGAATCAATTTGGATCGTGCTTCAGATATTGACACGCTGATGTTGTTACGCAAAAAACGTTTTATGAATCCAATTTTGAGGGCAAATTGCTCGCAATATGTCAGTTTAAAAGGGTCTATACTTTGTCTTGCGGTTTTTGCTCCTTTCCCCCTTAAACTCTTTTCATATTGGAAGCCATATTTCACGGGGAATAAAGCTTAAAATATAAGTAAAAAACGGTCAAACTAGCTCAAAGCGAAAATACCGACTTACATTTTATTTCATATTCGTTCCAATAATAATGACTTACGAGCTATTGGATTGGGACCGATATAAAAATGGCAGCAGGATGAATTATTGGGCTCCCATTTTAGGCAGAAAAAGAGTTGCCACGCCCTTGAAAAGACTTTAAGGATTTAGAGTTTAAGGCCTTAAGGATACTTTTCATTTCTTGCCTCATGTGAGCCGGGTAAACACGCCAGGAACAGACACCAAAAACTCGTTCAACTTTATGACTTTAAAAAGGCCTTTTAAAGTATTTTCAGCAGCTATAATGTCTTTTATTTTCCCTCACTGTTGTTGTAACCTTTTGACGTAAAAAAGTGTCAAAGTTGTTGCCTGTGTGTGCTTCACAGATGAGTTCATTTGGTGGAAGTAACTGAGCTGAGACAAAGTATAAAATGGCAACCCTGTATATGTACAAAATCGATTGATACTGCTTCGTGCTGAGAAAATAAACAGAATCAGCCCAATCTCTACTCGTTCCCCACATGCTTAAGAGTAGAATTTGACCTTTGAAGAGTGCTTAATTGCACGAAATGCTCCGATGTCATAAAGTGGTTTAGTTCACAAGGAAGCATTTCGACTCATTAGGGAATGAATGCGACGACGACGACGATCGTATTTGATAAACGGACTCTAATTCCAACTTTACGACCGCTAATATCGCAACAACCGTTTAAATAGTTTTAAACTTGACCCTGGCAGCGTGATTTTGTGTACGCACGTAGAGCAGGAGGAGGTTAAAACTCAAATACACTCTTCCAGGTGCAATAAAAGTGTAATTCAGTTTTGGAAATCATCTGGAACGAAGAGATCGATCGACGATTAAATTCAGCTTTTAAAGTTCATCGGGGATCCTTCCTTCTTAACATTTATGTAGTAATAATGCATTAATAACTGGCAACCCTCAACTCAAAGCATGGCGTCATTCCAGCACTCTATATTTTGAATGAGTTCATATAAAATAATAAAACCATTTTGTGAGAGGAGAACCGCATTTAATGAAGGGTGGATGAACTTGATGAAGGTTAAGGAGAGTGTTTTAAATTCGTTACGGGAGAGAGAGAGAGAGAGAGAGAGAGATACTTTGAGCAGCACATATTCTACTGACATCGAACCACCCAGATCAATTCGACCAGGATATCTCCTCGCCCAAGATTGTGCAAGTTCTTCCACAGACATACAGTTTTAAAGAGAATCTAACAACTCGATGCTCAGAGCATTTAAATGTTTGTTGACGCCTTGGCTGAACAAATAGAAGGATGATCTCCAGTCACGATTCTGTGTTTCACGCGAGGAGTAATTAACGGGATAAAATTATGAGCAAATTTGTGTAAGATTAAAAAAGAGAATATCGTATACAAGGATGATAAACAAACGGCGCGGTATTGCCAAGTGATTTAATTACAAACAGGAAGAGAATAGAGAAGCCATTAATATTCAAATTCTGTGCGGTCACGCTGCAAAAGGAAGTTTCTGCGCCCACATTTAATTGAGAAGATTATTACTAAGAGTATTATAACTGACACGGGATAACCGCCTTTTATAAACGAGGCACCTTTAACATACACTAAGAGCAAACCCCATGCAGTTTTACAACCTATTCTCTTGTCTCCAAGTTCTTAATAACCCTCTAATGTGAGTTCTTTCGCATCTAACTGTGATTCTCGCGCCAAAGAAATTAACCCAAGCCTTGACCCCGGCAGAGTAAATTACGAAATGAAAAGTTGTCCCTTTTAGACACGGGTGTCTATTTGAGTTTTCAGAGATGAGCAATTCAGATTGGGCAGGAACGTCTTTAGTGTTATGAAGAGATGATTTTTCCCAGCCTTGAAACTGTTGGGCAAAAAAAATGACTTTTGTCCGTTTTTTCGTCTGCTTCTACACACACATATCCAAATATGATGTTTATTCTCCATCGTGTTTTGAGCGCAAAAAGTCATATTAGATTGCGAGGGAGTAAAAAATCCATCAGAATTCCATTTGGGGTTAATGTTCTTTTTACCCCTCACACACTTTGAAACAATTCACCCTACACAGGGTCTTGTGAGGGGGAGAAAAACTCGATTATATTGGTATATTTTATTCTTTTACCCTTCTTCCATAAGCCGAGAACAAAAATACATGGAAACCATATTAATGTGCGTGTGTGGGTGCAGAGAGGAGAACAGTCAAATTTACAATTTTATTGAACTGTTAAACCAGCCTTTGCTCGGCTACTTCCTTCCCCTGGGAGCCTTAAAGCTTTTGCCGTGACAATTGCGAGCCGAGTCGTTATTGACAAAGCCATTAGACACCGCAGAGGCTGAAAACATTATACGGCAATCATTCAATCATGCATTGTCGGACGGGGAGTCGGACATAAAAAGGTGAACGTCAAAGGAACGGGTTATACATCCCGTGTATGGTCTTGATTAAGACGGAAAAGTTACCGCCTCTAAATTCTTTATATGCCATTTGAGAGTATCAATACATCATGCCGGCAAAAAGCTTTACTTGCACTCCGCCCCTCTTTGCAACGTGTACACTTTGTAATAATGATCAAACTCCAATCAGAGCTCCGAGGATCATAATTTCCCTCTCTCGGTTGTTGCTCATAATCCACCGTAGATAAGACGATAAATAACCGTAACGAGACCTCGACTCTGTGTTGCCACAAGGCCAAACAAACCACTTAGGAGTCACACAATTTCTGCCGAGAACGAAAGCCTTGTTAGACTGCTTGACAGCTAAAGATAAGGTTACCTATTAAAGGCCGATATTGGCAATATATTTTGCGGCAATTGCAACATGGTAGCACTTATTACCCTTGTTATTGTTGCCCTAACCATATTATATCTGCAGAGTCACCCAAAAGATAATTCATCAAAAGCGCACCCGGAAGAGGAGGAGGAGGGAGAGAAACATATTCTGACATAAATCTGATCTGCACCAGATGCGCTCTTTTGAAACGGGGGGTTGTGCCATGCATACTCAAGAGAGAGCTCTCTCCTCCCCCAAAAGACCGCAACCCTCGCTGTGTACTACTCTACTTATGACACCCCCCTCTCTTGACAAATTGAGCTTAAATCAAATTATAACGAGGAATGGAGAGCTAGAGAAGGAGGGCAAAAAGCAGAGAGCCCTCTTGAGCAAGAGAAGAAGCAGCAGATTGAAAAATGGGTTGTCCGGCTGGCTTGCGGTCCCTGGAGAGGCCCCCGCTCCATACATAGACTGTAGTATAGTAAGGGGATCAGAGAGTAGGAAGCAAGTCCTGCATGAAGAGGGGGAAACAGCAAGTCTGGTCAGGAGATAGCAAAAGCATGTTTTCCCCTCGTCTCTGCATGTCAGAGACCAAAAGTGGGGAGAAGAAGAAGGGATATGTTGTAAAGTCTAGGCCATATGTAGGGACTAGAGGTGTCATTTCAATTCCGGAAATGAAAATTTTCGGAAACGGAAATTGGACCCCTCATTTCCGGAAATTCCGGAATTCCGCAGTACATAGGGATTTTACTGCACAAAAAAGGCCTTATCCAAAGGAGAAAAGCTCAATTGGGCTCAAATTTGAAAATACAATTGGACATGTTTGAAAGTACCCAGACCTCTAATGACTCTAAAACGTCTACTGTATAAACATAAGTACTGTAAAATATATCAGAGAGAACATATAAAAGGTGGTATTTTGAAAGTTCTTGATTAATCTATTATCATATTGTCAATTGTCATTTGTGGATCTTAAAAGATCTCATGGGACAATATAACAGTCTTTGGTTGGAGTTTGTTAGTACATTTGACAAAATATGGCAGTACATTTTGATTCAGTTTGTTGGCTTTGCTATCCTTTCAGTTAGTAATTAACATACAACTGTATAGCTATACATGAATACATTCTTTTCACAAAATGAATGAATTAATGACAAATTTAAGGCTAAAATACTTAAAGGCTAAAATGTTTTAAAATATGTTTAAAAGAAATACTGATTGATTTTCTCTCATTTTTCTAACTTATGTAGTAA
>LR142184.1:0-10888 GCA_900659605.1 Tisbe holothuriae | reverse complement strand
AAAGCGTGCCCGCAATTTATGCGAAATTACGGCCTGGCTAGCAGGCCGGCGAGCGTAGTTATGCGACGGCGGGAAAAGGGAAAATTCAAAAAAGTTTCGTACGGGCGAGGCTTGACTTTTTCGCAATCACTCACCAGCTAACACAGGCAAGAGAAGAGTATTCTATGTTCAAAAATTTCTTTGGCAGAAATGGCGAAAATTGCCTGTCTGGGATGTCTCTAATTGATGGAATTAAGATTGCAGCGAAGGGGGGCAACTGATTATCAATAATACCGCAATATTCACTTATCTGTAGCTCAGAGTCTGTAGCATGTACATAAAGCCTTAAACCAATGTTGCAATTTCCATGTATTCCCTAACCACTATATTTTAATAGTTTTACATACCTGATGTGCAGTCATGTGCCTCTGTAGCCTGCTGACATACTGAAACGACTTTTCACAGTGTCTACAATGATACAACTTTGTCTTGGGATCCTTTTGCACTGGAGCATTATCATTAACTGGCACACACTGAGATTCAGAGACTGGCGGCACTTCATCAAATAAAATGCTCTCATTGAAATCTGCCACGACGTCTAGTAGGGAGCACCGGGAGGTCAGCTGTTCCAACAGCTCGGAGGCGGTCTCCTCCGAAGAGGCGTCGGATTGCATGACCATGCTGACAGAGCCGGGGTCAAGCTCCACAAGCTGCTCGGAGGAGGCATTTTCGGAGGAGAGGTATATTCTGGGTGGGATTTGCTCGGAGGAGAGCCCTTCGGAGGAGAGGTAAATTTTAGGAGTGATTTGCTCAGAGGTTTGTTCGGAGGAGAGGTATACTCTTTCTGAGTAGACCTCCTCGGAGGTCTCGCTTTCGGAGCCTTTCAAGCATTTGACCAGGCCTTCGGAGGATAAGTACCGTTCGGAGATCTGTGTCTCCCGCTCGGAGGCCTTTAAGTAGAGACATTTGACCAACCCTTCCTCCGTTAGGTATCTTGAAGTCTCTTCGGAGCCTGGTTCATCAATATTCGACAACAGATTCTGCTCAGTAGCTAGCAGATCGACAAATCCTCCGAGTTGAAACACCTCCGAAGTTGTTGAAGACGAAGAGCAGGAACTCGGAGATGCAGAGTTGGAGAATATATCTTCAGTCGGAGGTGGGGGCAAGAGCAAGAGCTCGGAAGAAGAGTCTCCTTCAGAAAACATCTTTACTGACTTTAAATTTTATACACTCTCTAAAGTGTCAAATCGAACACATTTTAAGCATACTTGTGCTCACATGGGTCTCTCGGTATGCACTGCACTTTCTTGATGACAAAGAGATTAAGCCCATTTTCCCATGCGCTTTTGAGCGCACGCTCATTTTGGGGGCTGAATTTGCCGAACGGTCGTTGGATGCTTGAAAGTCGGGTTGGGGTTACAGTCAGGTAGGTAGAATGATACGGTGTGTAACTATATTTGTTGTCAAGAAGAACTAAGTTATAAAGGGTAGTTTTCAGAATACGTATTATGATTAAATGTACCAATATCCAAAACAGTTACTCAATAAATGGTGAATGATTATATTTGAAGTAGAAGTTCCTGCTACAGTAGGTGTAAATGCACTGAATCAATTTATTATGTACAGTAACGATATTTTAGTTCATAAGTTGTTAAGTACAGTATAAACATAAAATAAATGAATAGCTACAAACTCCCCGTATTAATTATAAACATAAGTAAATGATGCAGTACATTCTTAAATATTATAACTGCAAGCATATGCGCCATTTATTTCCTCTATTCTGGGAATGTCTCCTTTTGGTTTGCTGACAGTTTTATATCTCGTCGACGTCGTGATAAAAATCGTTCCTCAATTCTAATTTACCAAATCAATGCACATTTGGCTGAGAACAACCCACAGCAAAATATATTTATCAAATACTGGTAAGAATCCTACATTCTCTGGAAATGTGAAGATTATATAAAGAGAATTGTTTCTGCATAGTACTAACTTTTTATATGATAGTAACTTTGAATGTCTAATTTTAACACAACTTACATTATCCAAATAATGGTGCATGTTTTCAATGGTTACAAGTAATTATTTGATTACACAAAATACACCATAATGTATGATTTTTTACTGTAGCGCTTCAGACACACGACCCAATAAATGTCCCCGAAAAAGGCAAAGATATAAAATGAAACACATCGGCTAGCCAAAAAGAAAAAAGGATATAAAGAAATCGGAGACAAGACCATAAAATGCTTGAAAGATGTCGAGTCTAATTTTGAAAAGAGTGATTATTGTATTCTTTTAAACACGAGGCTTAACAATTAGTAATTAAAATTGTGAACAATCTTATATTTGACACTTGCAAAATATAATTTTAGATCATGAATACGACATACTGTGTACTAGATATCCATTTACCGAATTTTGGTATTCTCTTTTGGTTAAAGTGAATATTGTTTTAATGGCAATGTAATTATAGGTCACACAATGGGACTAGCCGATACGCGATACGGCTCCAAACCAAAATTGTCGAATGATTTCAGAATGGGATCAAATTCTCAGAATCACCAAACGCACCAACGAGGATCATTTTTTTACTTCATAGGCAAGTCCAAATCTCGTTCCGTTTGGGAGGTACAGTGGCGTCTATCCGCAGCCTGGATACGCACCTCTCGCAGAATCAAAATATAGTTAATTGATCCTGATAGGGTATTTTTGGGCTAACCAATCGCAGGGGGGACTAAATAAATGACGAGGATTATTTTTTTACTTCATAAGGAAGTCCGTTTTGCATAGTGTTATGGAGCTAGTGGACGGCACAAGGATAAGATACGCACCTTGCTAAAATGGAAATTAAATGTAGCAGTCATTTGAGATTTTGTACATGACTAAACGTATCCACAAGGATCATGTTTTAACTGCAAAAGCATTTTCCTATCTCTAACGGCTGGAGAGCTGGAGAAATGAAACATGACAATTACATTACAATTACAAAATTGGGCAATAATTACTCAAAAAGAATGCCTTTACACTCCCTTTTCTCTTGAGCAACGGGCGATAAACCGTCTGCTCGTTTTTTCGGCCAAAATTGGGAGAAATAGAGCCTACTCTCAGTACAAGAAAGTAGCAATTATGCTAGCAAAGTAACATTCCAGGGTGCAGCGGTCCGTAACTAATATTGGCAAGTCATATCGCATGTGCACAGACTGGTGGTACATGCACCGAATTTGTTATAAAGTAATCATATCTAGATGAACATGGAGTGCCTACAACACTTTGCATACTACACTTCTTAATGAACCTTTTTTGCTTTTATCAACCTTCCTTATGCAAACATTTATACCTCAATTACAAAAAAAAATCTTTTATTTTGTACCATTTTTTAATTTTGAACTATTACAAATGGAATGCAATGTAATGTTACCAAAACTAGATTAATTGGAATAGGCATAATTATTCATTATGTGTTTGACAAATGTCTGAAATGAATGTGAGCAGTACTCAACGGATTTCGAATCTGCTTACATATTCTGAATGCGTGTCGGTGCGTTTGGCGATTCTGAAAATTTCACTTCGTTCTGTGCTTCCTAACCGATTTTGATTAGGTGCGTATCGCGTATCGCTTATTCCGTACCCCCACACAATGTTAGTGATTCACTTGATTTTTGTACTAGTATTTAGTACTTTAATTATCTTAATGTATGTATAATGTTCTCAGACCACTATAAACTCACCCAATTTTACCCTTCTCGCATATTTCTTTCCTTGTCTAAACCCTTTTTTCTCCTTTTCAAACATCATTATACACAAAAAAGGACAAAAAGGAGAATTAAGCTGTCGGCATAAACATGCTCCTAAGAGGATAATATTTCTACTTCATGTGAAGAAGAAAGAGGAAATATAAGCTGTAGAATGCAAAATCCAATGAGATATTTATAGTAAACAAATAAAAACGCAAAATGTAATAGTGAGATAGCTACCAAACTTAAATGTAAATTTCCAATTAATATACAGAAGTGTTGACATACAAGCAATGCAAGCGTTGCATGCAAGTGGTTTTAAGGTAATTATAGTTCAATCAAAATAAATGTTGAGGAAAACATTATTTTTGAAGCATTCAAAAATGCACCCAATCATGACCCGTACCCAATAAATATATATAAATGATTTTCGCCACTAACTTCTATTTGGATATGAAGGACAATTTAACTACAATCTTTTTACTGTGAGTTAATTACAATCTTACAGTTACTGTGTTAATTCATTTAATGAATTACAAAATTACAACTTCAAAAGTAATTTATTTACTTTCTTGCCTATTGTTTGTGATATTTTCCCTCTCTCTTTTTCAGCGCCATGCAGCGTTTGACATTTTCGCCGCTGCAAAAAGCAAATGTTTTTATTACACAGGGAAAATAATTCTCGCACTCCGTCCTAATTCGAAGGATGTTTTTGCCGGGAAAATATGGGATTAGTTTGCCGCTTTTAATAAAAAAAAGATGAATTGCCCGGAAAACGGTAATTATGCAATATAAGGCACATTATAAATTAATCATTTATAAAAAAAAACTATTAATGTTATCTGTTTTCTCGGCTGTCCAAATGATAAGAGTTCTCTAGCCAGATTGGTAACTGTTCAGAAGAGACAACAACGGCTTTTAACACATATTTTCTGCTCTGTACTGATATTATAAATGTACATACAAGGTTAAGAACTCTTTCAAATGTTTATTTCAAGCTCTTTGAAGAATTAGAACAAGCAGATTTGGCACCCATTGCTTCTTATCATTTGGACAGCCGGACCTCTTTTCAGTGGACAAGGCAATATAATTATCTCTTATTGACTGTTCTCTATACATCAATACATTTGGTTAAGATAAGTTTGGATAATATATTATTGAAGATATTGCTATAATATTATTTCACCTCTGCAGGGGCAGATATTTGTAAGATAAATGCATTTTTACTTATGTATGTTTACATTAATTACGCATGACGGCATGACAGGAGGCCAAAAATATACGACGTCGTGTGATTTCTGCCAACGTGTATTAATACCTATTATTTTTTTTATTTATTTTTTATATTATCGGAGTATTTAAGCAACAGAAGGTTGATTTATATAGACATCTAAATTTGAATGAACCCCTTTAATATATCACAGATAAAACGGCAATTTAACTTTTATTTCTATCTATTAACGATTTGGGAGAATAAACAAATCGGCGTCCCTTAATAATAAAAATTGTTGGCTCGCTCCACTTCCTTTTGAATTTCATACATTTCATTTTTGGCCCTTCAAATAATGTTATACAATTATTCCAGAAAAGTCATTTCTCATTCATTTCTTTGGCTTCGAATTCTAGGTCAAAAGAAAGTGATGTTGGGTTGAATTTATTATTTATCTTTATTTCATATCACTGGTCAAGATATCCTATTTATAATCTCATAAACAGGAAAAGACAATAAAATCGGAATATTTAATCAGAGCTCATAATGTTGGAATGTCCCGACTAAAAGTTCTTTGAACATATTTTAAGTAACAATTAAGTAAATATATTGCTTTGAATTCCGATATGTAATATATTAATTTTCATTTAAACCCTATGTGCATTTTAGTCGGGGTACGAACAGTGGGCAGACATTAGAAATAATAGTCGCAATAAAAATGTTATATTTTATTTTTATATTATTAATGTCAGAAAATTACATTATTTCCCATTAATCATGAGACGATCCCACAGTTCTCCTAGCTTAACATTCCCCATGCTCAATACATCGATTCCATTGTGTATGCTCCCGAGCTTAGAAATGAGATATCACGAACTTAATGGTAGTTTTATCTCTGTTGGACGCTTTTCGTATCAAAGCTCATATTCAGAGATCAGGCTACTGTGTGAAAAAAGGGTGAGAAAAGAGGGCATAAAAGGGACCAAGGACTGTGTTACCAAGGTTTCTAAAAAGTCATTATTGCTTTAAGATAGCATACGATTCTTTAAATAGATAATTATTGTACAATAGTCAAAACTAGACCTAATTATAATCTATTGAGTGACACATGAGATTTGATACTATATAATTAACAAGTAGTATTTAGGAAACCCGAGCGGTGCCTTTATTTGCTCATAACTTGATATGTTCTTTTTTATCCCTTTCCGCGACATTTGCCACTTGAAATTGGAATTATATTCTTTTGTACGAGCTTTTTATGATGTGTTTGTGAGTTCAATGCTTGGCAGTGGTCGGCAAACATTCTATGAATAGAACCTCGAATTACACTTTTGTAAATTTCACATTGTTATCTTATTAATATGGTATATTTTAAAGTGATATTATCTTATAAGGTCATTAATGTATTCAAACTTAAAGGACTTTAATAAGCTCACTTTTGGACTCAATGCGCTGGTAGTTTTACCTTTTGGAATCAGAAGATAAATAAGGATTGCAAAAATTATGAATTAATATTGGAGAACATACCGGCCATATAAAACATTAATTCCAACAAAATATATGATGAAAAAGGAATACACTTAATTGTATACTTTATTCATAAAATATTAATAGAGTGTCGTTCAACATTCTTTGTGGCCCAGTTTTGACAAGAGCTCATTTTCAGCAAATGTTTCTTCTTTCTCTTCTTCACCATCCTCCTTTTTTAAAGCGAGACTTGCACAAGACAAACTTAGTTTCTGAGAGGGCAATATTTCACCTGCAACTATTTAAACTATTACAGACGGGGCTAGAGTGGATGCAATGTAAGAATATTCCTTGGAAATTGATGCTTAAGTAACTAAGCTTCAAAAATTACACTTTTGGCCAATTGTAGTAATATTATAAGGGTAGTTAGTAACTGATTTAGATAATAGTACTCAAAATCATAGAGTACTGAAGTGGTCTAGGGCAATTCATTAACGTATCCTTCAATTTTATTGACTCATCATCGCAGTTACTAACTAGCCTTGTAACATTAATATCATTTTCTTTTGTTGACTCTTCTCTTGCTATTTGTGCGTTTGTGCGCAATAAGCCCCTCTATTATTAAAACATTTCCCTTTTCCGTTTTCTTCATCCCACAAGTGAGAGAAGCATCGATCATACTCGTTTTGCAAAGAATGCTACTCGATGAGAAAGAGAGAAAGAGACAGAGAGAGGAGAGAGAGAGAGAGAGAGAGAAATAACAGCACTTTAGGCCCATTGCAAAAATATGTTCTGATGTCTGCCTGATCGATAATAATATGTGAGGTGCAAACGTTTAATGTACGAGTATTTTAATCCTCAATTATACATTTTTTTGTATTTTCATCGAAAAGTTCATGTTGATTAAAACATTTCAAAGCTATATATAAAATTGGGGTGTTAATATATTATAAAATGTCCTTTTCCATGCTCACATTGACCTAGTTATCTCAAACATAATCTCGAAAAAAGACCGAACCCATTAAGAAGAAATGTTTCTTCTTGGATCTTTTTATATCTTCTTCCATTGAAGTGAAACACCGCAAAGGCCATAAAACCACAAACACGCTCAGGATACTCAGAGCAACATTGAAAACAACAAGTTGTAGGGGCTCAGGGTGGACGTATTTGGATGTCCTATTTTATACTGTAAATGCAAAGATCGATAACACAAAACTGGCATTATTTATACTATTAATTAAAAACACCATCTTTTAAATCTAGGCTGTTAAAAAATCTATAATCGGGTTTTCTATTAAGTCAAATATATTTTAATAAATGTCTGGCTATGCTGTGGCAAGCTATATGTTTAATACTTATAACCAGTTAGCAAGAAATGAGCTATTTCAAGTCAAATATATGTTATCTTCAATGGGAAACCGCAGACAAGGATACATATCATATGTATTTTGTCCGGTAGATGGCAGTCCACAGCTTGGGCAAAGTCCAAGGAAACATGCAGGACATATTCCTAGAATACTAAAAGGTGCTTGTCTAACTAAATGCAAAATTTGTCAGAAACACTTTATTAAGAACATTTTCACCAGACTCCGTTGCATAAATAAAAGGTATTTCAATGTCCAGATTGGTCAACGTGCCTACGGTGACATCTACCGGTACGCGGGGGTTAATATAACTAATATGAGCCGTTGTCTGTCATCTTCAATGGGAAACCGCAGACAACGGCTCATATTAGTTAGATTAATGACCGGTAGATGTCACCATAGGCACCTTGGCCAATCTGGGCAGTGAAATGCCTTTTATTTGTGCAAAGGAATCTGTTGAAAATGTTCTTATAAAGTGTTTCTGACATATTTTGCATTTTTGTTTGGCAAGCTCCTTTGAGTATTCCAAGAAACTGTCATGAATGTTTCCTTGGACCTTGGCCAAGCTTTGAACTGCCATCTACCGGACAAAATATATATGATATGTACCCCTGTCTGCGGTTTCCCATTGTAAAAGCTATTGTCAATGTGTGCAAGTCCCGTTTTTGTTTGCTCTCCGTGAACGTCCAAAAAAGCCTTTTTCACTCTACTCCTCCTACTACTGATGCTGATGATGATATGACCTTTTTTCTCTCTCTCTCCCTTTCCAGATTCAAAAGGATTGAGCCCATTTTCAGTCTCGTCCATTCTTTTTTCAAAAGTGGCAAAAGGGAGAGAGTGCAACACAGTGGGATAGAATAAGGAATAGAACATGTTAAGACAACAATTATTGATAGTATCTGGGGTCAGGCTACCGTGCACAGTGCTCTTTTAGCCTCACAAGGATACAAAAAATTGTACAAGTAAACGACTTGTGAATCCTGTAAATTGGGACATTTGGCTTTCATTTGGCGCCAAAACGAAAAAAATCTGTGGAGCCCTTTTTGAGAAAATGCCGTTTTAAAAAGGGTGGCAAAATTTTTGCCTTAAAAGTAAGATTGCAGATTTATGGGCGTATTTAGCATTAAAATGCATTTCACAAGGTCCAACTAAATTTTTGATTGCAATTTTTTATATTATTGTCATTTTGCTGTACAAAAAGTTGCTATGAAGTAATTTGGTACCTCAGGTTAATATTTCAGGTTTTTTGTAAATTACTCAAAAATAGGGGGATTTTCAAAATATTTTTGCTTCACAGACCCTAGCTAAAATTTAATTTTCAATTTTTATTATTTACCATAGTTTTTTGTTAAAATTGATTTAATGATAGATAATGGCCTAGCTACGTATTCTTCAATGGTCTACTAACCGCACATTATATGTGTGTTGCAAATAAACAATTATTTTCTGTAATAACTAAACAAAACAATATAGAATGGCTTAAAAAGTTGGTGATATAAATTTATTAGTTTTTTCTACTAGCACCTTAGTATTGGCAATAGAAAATTGCTCATTTTAGACATTTCTTCAAAATGAGCACTTTTTAGGTAGCCTGTTGCAGGCCATGGACCAGTTTTTTTAATAAAATATAATGAATTTATGTTTATTCCCAAACATATTTCCACTAAAAGTGCTCCAGAACATTTTATAATGGTTAAATTGCTATTTAAATGGCTTTTTGTGTAACCCTTATGGAACATCTGACATATCCATATATTAATCAAATCAAAAAATTCAAAATGTGTTATAAAATATTAAAATCTGAAAATGGAATTTTAGCTAGGGTCTGTGAAGCAAAAATATTTTGAAAATCCCCCTATTTTTGAGTAATTTTCAAAAAACCTCAAATTTTAACCTGAGGTACCAAATTACATCATAGCAATGTTTTGTACAGCAAAATAACAATAATATAAAAAATTGCAATCAAAAATTTAGTTGGACCTTGTGAAATGCATTTTAATGCTGAATACGCTCATAAATCTGCAATCTTACTTTTAAGGCAAAAATTTTGCCACCCTTTTTAAAACAGCATTTTCTCAAAAAGGGCTCCACAGATTTTTTTGCTTTGGCATCAATACTAATTTAAATATGGCTGGCCAAATCCTAGGATGAGTTTGGATATTTTACTGTTGCTTTAATGTTCTGCAGCTGCTTATGATTTCTTCTTATTGTTGATTTAGACAAGGAGCACTGAAATATGTCAGTGCTCTATGATTAAGATTATATTAAGGGAAACACATTGTATGCACAGTGCTCTTTTAGCCTAACAAGGATACAAAAAATTGTACAAGTAAACGACTTGTGAATCCTGTAAATTGGGCAAACATGTTTTATTCGACACTGCGAAAATTAGTATTTAGTATTCTTATTAGTAATTTTAGTTTTATATAATTATTTTGGTTATATGGGACCTGAGTGCTAAGTCTGTGTTCCTTTAAAAACTTTGGATCTGTCCCATAAAAAACTTCCGCGTATTCCGTTTATTTAATTCTGTCAGACGGAGTCAGACTCTGGCTTGGAGTCTAGTTCTGGCACATTAGGAAAACTTTTAAAAAATAGAACATTGATACACCCAGCGATGTTCATGCAAACATTTTTTATTCGACACTGTAAAACTTTTCGACGCCAAACTAATATGAAAATAATTAAAGTGGATATGGTTCAAAAATGAAAAAAATACATATACATTTACAATAATTGAAAATAAGGCTGTGCAAGAAAATGTTTATATTTATGTACGATTTTATGCTACCCTGCGTTTAAAAAAGTTACATAGACAATGGAAGACAAACCACACAAAACTTTTGTTCCTCTCATGATGCTGTGCTTTAATTAGCATTTATCCCTATACTGCACACCCGCGTATCCGTATAAGTCCGTATAAATTGAAAATAAAAAAGACTTTTTGAAAAATGATAAAAACTGGTCTTTGTGAATTAAAACAATATATTGTTCTCAGACTTCAGATGAAGCTACGTCCGAGCGTTTCTAACTCCTGATTAAGAAGGTAATACTTACTATTGTTAATCATTATGCTGGTAAATATAAAAAAAGTTTTTTATTCAACAGACGTAATATTTATTAACTCCACA
>LR142183.1:159-10911 GCA_900659605.1 Tisbe holothuriae | reverse complement strand
AATATGATGTCATTTTTTACATCAAAGGAAATTTTGACGCCATTATGGCCACTGGTACGACTTCTGCAATCGCTCCCTCTCTAGACAAAATTGTAACTCTTCATTCAGTAGAGCCAACGAAGACTTTTAACATAATTTTATGTTTTATGCTCTGTAATGATGCTATCAACATACGTACGTACATAAGGGGTTGAAGACTCTTTCAAATGCTTATATCAGCTTGTTGTAGACAATATTTGGCACATTTTGCTTCTCATCAGTTGGACATCCGGCTTGCTCATAATCTTAATCCAGCAGCACGTCCTCTGCACTTACAAAGTATTCCATGCCTCTATTTCTTACCTGTATCCAAATTCTGTTATCTGATTGGCTAGAGAGGTCCGAGTGCCACATTCCAGAATCATCCAGAGTTCCGTCAATGGCTGCTTCAAGGCTGTGGTCTTGATGCGTGGATGAGGCTAAGATACTCCATAATGATTTGTCAAATCTCTCAACTAAATAAAAAAGCTTTAATTACTAAAATATTGGACTGACATTTAACATTTAAATTGCTGTATAATATTTAGCTAATACATTGAATATACAGTATTATTTTCGTGTTTATGATTTGTCTCACCAATAGCAATATCTAGATTTTCAAATATGGTCACGTCATCTGCGTGGGCTTCTCGTTCCTCCGTTTGGTACACCACAAACTTTCCGGACAGGAGTGGTTTTGTGCATGGGAAACTGTGTCGAAATGTACCGACAATGACAACACCCATCTTATAGCACAAGTTGTCGTCTGTTACTGAAGTTTAAACATGTGCGGTTTAACAGCAGAAATAAAAGTCTTAAAAAGTATATTTAATTACTAAAAGCTTTTACGAAAGTAACAAATATCCTCTTTGTATTACACCCCTCCGAGATCCGTCGCAAAATTTTGCGACAATTGCACTATTGTCGCATTGCGACTTTAATGCGATTGTTGCAACGCGGACAATACCACAACTTTAAGATAATGAGCCTGCGACAAGGATTTTCCTGTCAATAACTACACATGTAGGAGTGTGTCGGATACAGCATCTGCAAGTTGGTCATGAACGCCAGTGCTATGTTCATGACCAACTCGACTTGGCTCAATCTGCCTCTAACATGAAAAATCAGTAATGTCGCAATTTCGCCCTTAATGTCACATTTGCGACAATGGTGCGATTGTCGCACTATTGTCGCATTGCGACATTAGCTGCAACGAATCTCGGCGGGATGATACCCTAACTGGTCAGATTATTGCAGCAAGTGCTATCATTTGCAACAGTTTTTTACTACTTACAATCTGATTCTGACATCCTTGCTGAGTCGAGGACATGTATCCTGGAGTTGGTGGCTCTACCCTGCCATCCATCAGTACGATCGTATATTTCTACACTATGTATCAGAGATGCAGTGGGAAGCTCAATCTAAATTAGAACGAATGATAACAGATTCCTTTTCAAGCTACACCCAGCCGAAATAATGCTTGAATAAGTATTGCTTACTAAGGGCAAGTTCAGGTACCCTCGTAATTCTCCCGCAGAGGCAGCTGAAATTTTCTTTCAGACATTTTCAGCCACTTCAGGAGAATTATTCTAAAATTTAGACATGTTTCCGCGGAACAAAAATTTGGCTGAACTTGCAATTATTGACAGCAATTATTCAAGCAATTTTTTTCGGCTCGCCATAGAGCAGGAGCAGAGCTATATATCACAAGTTCAACTATATGTGTTTCATTTCTGTCTACTTTTAACTAAGGCCGTATGAAATTTTGAATATCAAACTTAAATCCGACTATTGGATATCCAAAAGCGTCTGTAGTCGATTTTCAGACTGTTTCTGCTTTGGACTCGGATTTCTTGGGTGTAATTCAAGCTAAAAATGTACAAAATATTTAAAATATTATGATACTGTAACTATCAGCTAGCTCTTAAATTTACAACTTTATTTAAAGTAATTTAACAACACGGCAAGTGTATTGATATAATTATACGTACTTGTAGATATACATTCTCAATCAATCTCTGTGAAACCCAAACTTGCCCATTTACCCCGTCAATAGCAAAATTTACGTCGCTCCCAACTTCAGTCGATGAAGCAGTGGCCTGCCAGAGTATTTGGTCACTCCGAACCACTAGGTCAAAATGCATATTAATCATGTGATACAAAGTGGAAAAGTTTGCTTGGCCGTTTGAGCATAATTGTCTCATTAGAGGGCACTTATTCAGTGTTTTATGTTTCTGTTGGATTTTTTTCTTAGTGTTCGACTTTACCGCAAGATAGCAGTTTTATATCCCTGAAGTTGTATTATAGAACTGCAGCTTACAAAGACAACTTGAGGCAAAGATAATTTCTGCTAGCGGCACTCAAAACATATAGGTGAAGTTGGTTGACTTGCCGCTTTATTAACTTAACTTAACAGTAGCACCATCTGTCAGAAAATTATGCCCAAAGTCCATATCTCCATCCAACTTCTTAAGATTAATAATAATTTATATAGAATAACTTGCATACCTGTAGACTGATCTGAAGCTTGATATACAAACAACTCACTCACAGAAAAATAATTTCCAGGATCTTGATATAAGAGGACGGTACTACCCTTAATCATCCTCTTGCAAGGGAAGATGTGTCGATAGTTTTTATTCGTGATGGTGCCCAGTTTGTAACAAAGCTCTTCCGGATTGACTGTGGATTATTTTTAAGTCAAGTAGAGTCTGCAGCAGTAAAACTAATGCCATTACGGCCAAATTTGCTCTTAATTACTAGCCATCACTTGATACTAGAGTGAGGGCTCCAGGCTACACAGGCAGGATTGGCTTTGCTCCCCCATGGCCTATCAATAGGCCATGGTTCCCCCTAGCTCTGCAGAAATGCAGAGAGTCCGCGGCCGCTATATTAATACATATTATTTTGCTGAGGGCAGTCACTTTGGCCAAAAACTAAGAGGATAATAAGGAAAATATTTGTTGGTCTAGCTGCCTGTCTGATCTGTCAACTCAGCGCTGAGTTGTTCTCCCTCTGTGTATCAAGAACTTAGATAACTGTTCTCAAAGTCTGTTAATTACCTGGCTCGAGATCTATTGTAGTTTCTCGAATGTACGCTTCCACCCCCGTTGCCCTGGACTGAACGACCAAGTCCCTGCGATCCTCATACTCAACCTGAGCAACATATGACACTTGTCCAAGATCAACCTAAAACAAATAATAAAATTGATGAGACGGAATTGTAGTTAAAATATAGCTGTGGCAAAATTATGCCAACTTTTTGTTATTGTGGGTTGAGTGTTCTTCCCGTCTCTTTGTTAGTAATCTGCTGGAATAGCCTGAGCTGAGGAAGTGGAGCAATAGCTGAGTTGTACCTCAGGCTGCCTCATAATAAACACAAGCTACTTATCTGGGTACTCCCAGGCATTACTAAATTACTTTTGGAAACACTTAATTACAAATTACTTTTCTGAGAAATTGTAACAAATTACAAATTACTGTAATTTTTACTTATTAAAATTACTTCCAAATTTGCTTAAAATTACATTTTCTGAGGGAAATTCCTTAATTACTTTTCAAATGTAATTTCCAGTAATGCTTGGGTACTCCGGTGAAACGTAATTAATCTTGCCGAATTTTATCAAATACATGTGACTTTGCCTTTTCCCAGCCAAGCCAAGGCATAAAATTAAGTTTGTTCATATTCATATTGGCTCTGTTTTTCATTTTTGTCCCGATAGTTAATTATAAGATGTCCGAAATGCAATTTATGCCAAGAACTTTTTTTCGGCAAAATTATGGGTCACCTATCAATGCCAAAAGTGTAATGACAAAGAGTAACCAGATTTGAAAGACCGCTGCTGTAAGTTTTGGCCTTGTAGATCCTTCTCATCAATAGTAGAGACGTGCGGGTACCCGGACCCGGACCCGACAATTTTTGAAGGCCAGGCGGGTCCGGGTCGGGTCCAAAAACGTTGATTTGCATTTTTTGTGGGATCAAGGAAAAATTGCTCCCTCTATGGACTCATTTCTTCTACCAATGCATGTACATATATATACAGGCAAGAGCTCAAGCAGCTACTACCAATTGTATGTAGTAGAGTAGTATAGCTGGACCCGACCTGGAACCGGACCCGGCACCGCGGATCCAACCTGGACCCGGATCCGGACCCGACAAAAAATTCCGGACCCGCACGTCTCTATAGATATCTCCCAGTCAGACTGGCAACTTTTTGCATTTCTGCCAAAGAAACTTCCAGGACTTAAGAATATTTCCCATTGAAGTAAAATCCGAATTATTTTAAGTCCCAGAAATTGCTTGACAACAATGAGAAAACTGCCGGCAGGAAGGCAAAAATTGCTTGGCAGAAATGAGAAAAGTTGCCAGTCTGGGAGGTATCTTATGCATTACTCAAGCATTACTAATTTGAAATGGAATGTTTTAAGAGATTTCTTGACCTACTGTAACTTTTGAATTTATCTCATACACGTTTATTTTACCTGTAGAACTTGTGACCAAGAATGTTGATTCATTGACTGCAATATAGTAATTATTTATCACATTTTGTGTCTTAAAAAGTCAATTTTCGTGCTTACATATGACACACTCTGGATTCTTGCAAGAACTTCTCTCTTCTGTTGGCCCCGAACATGTTTTTCCACCATATTGGGGTTCATTACAAGTTCTGCTTCTGGTGATAATTCCATTTCCGCATGTGACAGGGCATGAACTCCAATTGGACCATTCCGACCAGACTCCATTTACTATAAAAATTGGACATATAGAACTGAGGATTACAGCAGAGTCTCCCAAGACAGCCAGGAAAACTTAAGTCATGGAAAATTAAAGTATATACTTTTTGATTGCATTGGTCATGGAGGACAGAAAATACTTGGAGCTAGTTTCGTTAGCTCCTCAATCTATTTAGTACTATTTTCTTGTACTAGCTGTAAGTAGATGTATGGGTGCAATTGCAGAAGACGTCCCCCTCTCGATAAAATCGGAATTTGTTGAGATAGAATAAAACTAAGGTTATTTTTGGATTTTTCAGCATATTTTACATTATGTAACCCAGCACCAATGTATTTGGATCTCATTTAGTAGCATTAAAGCCATGTCAAAGTGGACCCACCAGCAAAATTAACATATTTCTAGAGCTAATTTGCCTGACCCAACCTAACCTAGCATTGTGACAAGAATGCAGTTTTCTTCTTATTTTCCTAGCCCTGCGGGAGCCCTAGCCCTGCGGGGCACCTACCCTAAGCCCCTACATTGCCCCCAACCCCCTAACCTAGCCCTGTGGGGCTGTTTGAGGGATGAAAGTGAGAATATTTGAGAATACTTAAATAACCAGTTCTTGGAGCAAATGCCATCAATAGTCAACTTTCACAGCATATTTCTGAAACTGGATGATGATGAAATTTTTTCCTCAGCTGTCATAATATGTAAAATAGGCTGAAAAAACCTGTGGAACCCTTAGTTTTTCTCTAAACATGTGTATGTCGATTTTATCGAGAGTGGTACGTCTTCTGCAATTGCACCTAAAAATTCAGTCTTTATCTACTGCCCATATACGATATGCCAACTGGGCCATGTGATACATTAATAATACACAACAATCAGTGATCCTTGTTTTATTACCAAGTAGTAACCCCATACGAGTCGTATAATAATCCTAATCCCGTTGCCCCTTTTGGCCACAGAGAATAATGTCTCTTACATTAATCTCCTTATTACGGAGGCATCATTCTCCCTCTTTCTCCCCCAGAGGGCTTATTATAGATGCCATTATTATACCCCGAAAACAACATTGTACGACTCAACGTGGTGGCGTTGGCATTCAGAGAATGAGAGAGAGAGAGAGAGAGCGAGAGCGAGAGCGAGAGAGAGAGAGAGAGAGAGAAAGTCGATTCGCTTATTACACTGACAGTTGTCACGGAAGTAAAGGGATGAATAAGAAGAGTATTTTTCTTGGCGGTGCATTCAGTCTCCTTTTGATGAAAAGCAGGATGTTTAGAAGACATCGCATTCCCATTATTATTATTATCCGCACATCCATCAAGAGAAAGCAGACCCGCCGAGATTCGTTTCTCTTACGGTATGCCGCATACCAGTCACATGCATTGCTCACATTACGTACGACGCGGATTTAAGATATTTCTTTTCCTTAAATACGCACTTTCATTAATACAAGAAATGCATGCGACTGGTATGTGGCATACCGTAAGAGAAACGAATCTCGGCGGGGAGTGGAGACCATACATGGACACAAATATTCAATAGGTATCCCTAATTTAGAGCATTTTGATAATAGTACCTGTGTTCATGTATGCATATGGCGAAGACTTTGGCCATAGAATGGCGAAAATCAACCTCAACACTGCATACGTTTTTCACGCTCCCATGAACATGTGCATTTTCATACATAATGTCACGTCTCATTGCAGCAGAACCTTTATATTTGAGCCTTTAAGGCAAGTTTGCACTTTTTTCAACACTTTTACCTTGGTGGAAATTGAGCCTCGATCAGAGGCCGCGCTCAAAGAATAAGTAAGTAGGCGTTTTCTGCTTCTTCTGTCTTTCAACAGCTAGAATTTGGGGGCCTTTCCACAGTGGAATGGCATTGGAACAAAATTATTACTGTTTTCAACATATGGGGTAACTAACATTGAATTCAAGGGGACAGAGGTAGACGTATTTGCAAGTCACTTGGCTCTGACCCAGAAGGTCTGGGGTCCAAATCCCCCCTGTGGCATGATGATGAAAAATTGCTAATTTGGCGTTCTAGTGAATGACCAAAAGCTAGTGCCCAAAAATATACAATAAGGGATCAGTAGTAAAATATTTTTATAAACCTTGATTTCTATGAACGTTATAATGAACCCACTGTGCCTGTCCTCACCCAAGAGAAAGGCTCATGCAAATGTCTCCAAGTTGAAGAGTCTCCCATACATTTTATTCCCCATCGTTTGAGACCTGACATTGGCATATAGTGTGTAGTATACACAGTCACGTTTTATGTCAAGTAGAGAAAAGTTGGAATATATTTGGGACAGTTTTATTCAAGTTTTTGGTGACAGAAATATGTGTCAAAGAAATAGAAAAGATGTGACAGAAGTGTGCGTATATTATGCGGATTAATATGACAGCCACCGGATGTCGCATGACATGTCACAAACTGGCAACCCTGACACTCCAAGGCAACGCAAAAATATCATGCTGATATGACGGCATTTTATCATTTTGGAGAGCCTTTTAAGAGTTCCCTTCATTCTTCACCGTTCACGCACCATGAACTTCAAGAGAGAGAAAAAACGCGTAGTAGCAAAAAGTGAAGATTCGTCCATGGCATGACCAGTAGTTGCATGTTCTAAGTTGTGATTTCTCTGGATGCTTTCACGTTTTGTGTCCAGAAATATATTATTACATGAACTGATCCATCTTGTTGTTACTCGACACCTTTTGAGGGTGGGTTTAGGGAGAGAGAGAGAGAGAGAGAGAGAGAGGAAGAAATGGATGGTCTTGATGATACCTCATTAGTTGTTGTTTCGTGTGAGCGTCATTAGAAATACATGGATATAATCGATGATGATACCTGAACGAGAAGGAAACACTAATCTTCAGAGATCCGGAAGTGATCCTTGAAAAATCACAACAAGAGACATTAACAGGATTTCTCCACCTGAGGGTCTCATCTTGATCCCCCTTTAGAAGATTGTGATCTAAGGATATTTGCGGCTAGGGTCATACAAGACACAAAAGGTCTAGAGGTCTACCCTCAACTTAAAAAAATATTTTACTAGTGATCCCTTATTGTATATTTTTGGGCACTACCTTTTGGTTCATTCACTAGTACGCCAAATTCACAATTTTTCATAATCATGCCGCAGGGGGGATTAGAACCCATGACCTTCTGGGTTGGAGTCAAGCGACTTGCGAATATGGGTGCCATGGCCCCCTCTACCTCATCTTATATAGCCTGTAGCTTCACTGAACAAGAATAGAAGACGTTGCCATAACCGACGACGACCTTGGCTCAAAAGGCTCTCAAAGGATCAAATTGGAAACAGGAGCAGTCTTCTTTCCGCGTTTTCGAATTCTCAAGAGCCACTTTTGTTGTCTTAGATGAAATTGTGCAAAGATAATAATGCTGTCTTCGAATCAATGGGAAGAGAAAAGGCTTTGCTGTAATACAAATAAACATTGAATGGGTCTAAAAGAAACGAGAAATATCTGTCAACTTTGAAAGCAATGGAGAAATTGGGGTCTTCCAAGGCCAAGCGACCTCCATCAATATCTTTCAAATGCTAGAAATCCATTTCCGTTTCTTTATTCTCAATACACAACAATAGCACAGCTGGCGCCCATAAAATGAAAGAGTTGTAGTTGTTCCATTTTCTTCTAAGAAAGCATTTCTCTTTCCCTCAACCCCATCTCGCATATTCTTATTAATTAGATGATGGTGTCATCATATAATTAAACCGTTTACTCAGCAGCAAGGGAGGGATTAAAACAAATTGGCGAGCCCTGAAGTGATCCTCTTAAATGGCTCCCACTGATGAGCAACCCTTTTTCACCCTAAAACCCCTTTTTGTCAGAGCTGCTCCGCTAGCAATCTCTCCTTCATTTGAGACAACAAAGCAAGATACACTGTAGCTGCTTTATGACGAAACATGAACATATAAAGGTGCTGATGGGGGGCCGTGGTAGCCGTGATCGCAAGTCGCTTGACTCCAACCCAGAAGGTCGTGGGTTCGAATCCCCCCAGTGCATGCAGTGGCATGATGATGAAAATTGCGATCACGGCGTTCTAGTGAATGAACCGAAAGGAAGTGCCCAAAATATACAATAAGGGATCACTAGAAAAATATTTTTTTAAAGGTGCTGATATAAGCAGAGGAGATGGTGATTGTTACACAAAGAGATCACAACAACTGCCACGTGTGCGAATATTCAGTAGACGGCCGATCAGAACCCTCTAGTGGAAGAATACAGAACTTGCATTACTGAAGTATATTCTAGTATTGTTTCTCTCTGCTAGATGCCGTTGATCATCCATCCACTGAAAACTTGACTCAGCCCCAACTGCCATGGTTATCTTAAGATCATTGTTAAACACAGTTTATAATTACCTTATCTGCATTACGGTCTTGTAAGTTCTGCCAATGGCCACTAGAGGGAGGCAATCAGTTTTGAGCCACTCAGATTTGCAGCAAGTAAACTCAGCTACTTAAGGATTTTGGCTGAATGGGTCAAATGTTCTTCCACCGCCAAACGGTCGCAATTTGAACTACAGGCTGAGTTTTTCCCCCCTCGATGCAGAACAGATAATATCCGTCCATTTCACTGTTCTTTACAAGCAAGTTTAAGATCAGCCCTTGTTTCGTAGGCTTGTTTACCCTGCTGCTGTGTATATCACCCTCCATCTCTAAAAAGGAAATAACACCCTCGCACACACACACATGCCTGTAGCACTGTTATCTCGACAATCCAAGCATCTCATTTCGTTTGGGGGAGGGAAACGTTGCATTGTCTTATCCTGTCTTTTCTTTTAAATTGTTGTTCTCCCTTGTCTTATAGGGAGGGGTATAACTTTGGGTTTTGTGTGTGCTATATCCTTCTTTTAGGAATGTTTTACTGCATGCCAAAGTGAAAGCCAAAGAGCCCCCTTATTTGCGGCTCGATTTGTCTTCTTGTAGTGTTATTCTCCCCCATCTACCCGCAATGATTCTGTTTGGAAGTTGGATGCTTCATGTGATGTCACGATCTAGATGCCTTCTTGAAGAAAGTTTTTATATCATTGCATTAAAAGTGTGGATTCTGACTTCTCAGACAGAGGAGACCTGAGAAAAGGGATAAATATTGAATGGAACCTCTCAGCAGTCACCGCATATCCAGCAGAAAGAGGTTGCAGTATGCTTTTCCGCCAGTTCATTTTTACTTCAACAACCTTTTGCTGCTGTAGTATGGGCAACTATCTGCCGTCGCCCTGAGAGCCATTACTAGAACTGTAATTCCATGTATAATCCATTTCTTATTAGGGGTCATAAATGCCTTGTTCAATATTTATATATTCTGTACGATAAATATTCAAATCGTTTCTAAAATTGTTGCTCTAAGAGCCGTAATTGTATCTTTTTCTATCACTATCCGTCTTCATACGTCACAGCCAAGCTACAAACACCAGGTCCTCATAATCGGTCCTCATAATCAAAATAAATTGGAAAAAGTCACCTTTTGCTCTTCATCAGTTCACTGTTATTGATTATGATTGTGTGAGTTCCCCTTTAATTGACAAAATCTTGATTTCCAATCAGTCCTCATAATCAAAATAAATTGGAAAAAGTCACGTTTTGCTCTTCATCAGTTCACTGTTATGGATTATCCTTGTGAGAGTTCCCCTTTTATTAGCAAAATCTTGATTTCCAATCCGTCCATTTTCATCTCAGGGACACAGGGACCTTTCTTTAACCAGTCATGAAAGCAATTTTGCAATTCTGGTTCCATGAGTTTAAATAGGAAAGAAGTTATCAAGTGTGGTTTATACAATTTTATTCTTAAATTATGTCCATTTTCATCTCAGGGACACAGGGACCTATCTTTAACCAGTCATGAAGCAATTTTGCAATTCTGGTTCCATGAGTTTAAATAGGAAAGAAGTTATCAAGTGTGGCTTATACAATTTTATTCTTAAATTATGTCCATTTTCATCTCAGGGACACAGGGACCTATCTTTAACCAGTCATGAAGCA
>LR142182.1:0-10919 GCA_900659605.1 Tisbe holothuriae | reverse complement strand
TTCCACACCGACTCGGATGGCCCCACTTCGCTTCTCCTTTGGACAGCCGCCCTATCATAATAACCCTATGTGCTCTCACCTACACGGCACCCTACAAGCCCCACACTTCAATGTCTCATTATCCAGCATGTTATACGTGTCCAGCACGCAGCCGTACTGCGCCCCGTTGGTGGCGCTAGTGCCCACGCTGCTGATGGCGCAGATGGGCTTATCCAGGAAGGGGTAGACCTATTATCATAATGATATGCACTCTCTCTCACCTACACTGCACCCTACAAGTCTCACACTTCAACGTCTCATTATCCAGCATGTTATACGTGTCTAGCACGCAGCCGTACTGCGCCCCGTTGTTGGCGCTTGTGCCCACGCTGCTGATGGAGCAGATGGGCTTATCCAGGAAGGGGTCGAGGTAGCTGGAGCTGCTGAGGTACAGCGGGTGGATGCAGCTGCAGCGGGAGCGGAAGTAGAAGAAGTAGCAAAAGCGTTGGCATTCCTGGGAAAGGTTTGTTATTATTATTCACTATAATCTGAATCATTATCTGACATAATCAGTGCTCCAGAACCAGATAAGGAGGAAAATGACTTGCACACCCCTGGTATACTCGTACAGTATAATGCAAATAGATATTGCTCTTAATAAAAGGGCTCCTTCAAATATGTTAATGCCCCTAAATCCGGGCTGACCATGATTACCGGCAATGATATAAAAAAAATGTTATTGACTGCATACTCGTACTCAAAGATGTTTAAGTAACTTAAACATCCTTGCTCGTCCTAAATATACATTCAATCTTACCAACAGCGTATACTCGCTCTCCATATACTCCACATAGTCCGTATCCAACCAACTCATCGTGCAATTTGACACATACGGATCCTCCATCCTTGTCACCTCAATATTATGCAGCGCCACGCTTGTCTTGGAGTTTGGCCGGACGTCGAGGCCGTACTCGTCGGGCAGGGCGGCCACGGCGGGGTCCATGACGGCCACGCGCGCGCCCTCGCTCTGGGTGTTGCCGGATGGCATGTAGTTGGCTTGGTCGAGGAAGAGGACGAGCTGGAGTCCTAGGAAAAATGTTAAAAAGCAATTTAATAAGGCTGTGCTGTTTTCAAATTTGAATCCGACTGTCGGGATCGGATTCGGATTTAAAAAAACGTCGGATTCGGGTTCGGACTCGGTTTTCTACTATGTACGTAGTAAACGTTGGTAACATAATCTTGAAATATGAATATACCGCAGCTTAAGTTTTAATGTTAGTGCACTGGAATATATCATAAAATTAAGTTATGTTTTTTCCTCTGCTGTTTAGAAAAGTGGCAAAAAGTGCCAAAGCTGCCATAAGTGCAAGACCGACTCTGGGTCAAAGCCGACATTTTCATTGTTTGGTTTTCTGGGAGACATCGGATATCGGATTTCTTACAATTTAATGCCTATTAATTATTAATAATTACTAGTAATTATTACTAATATGTTTTCATTTAAAGCGCTGTAGAGTCTAATGAATTATAATTAATATTATGAGCCGTAGAACTCGGGAGGGGTGGAACAAGCACTCTTTTGGAATTCGAAAACTCATACATAAAAGCAAAATACAAAAAAAGTTTACTTCAAAGAAGTTTGAGAACTCCCCAAATTAGGGGTAGTAACTTTTATTAATTATTACTGTAATGTGTACCATACCAGAGTCTGCTCACCAAATAGCTTAGTACATAAACACTACATACAGGCTGATTTCTAACCCTAAACCCAGAATATTTTGTCCACATGCTTTAGAATTTCGAAAAAAGTGCATAAAATAACTTTTAATCAGAATTAAAATTAGGTTCAACCATATTAATGTACTTTTAGGATATAATGCCAGGTATCAAAAATAGGATTTTTGACATTCCCAGAGTAGGGTTAGAAAATGCCGTTTATGTAGTGCTTATGTACTGATCAAACTGGTGCTCTATCTTGGGTAGGGTCAATGTTAAAAGCGATTCGGTCGCGCGCATTCATATTTTGGCGCCTAAAAGCGGATCCGGAGCCGATCGCGACCGGTCGAGGGACTGAGTTAACTTCCTCTAGACCAAGCAAGTGCATGAGCCATACATCTAAAAGAAAGCTCAGCTGAGGGCTGAAAAGTCTCACCCAATAAAGTGGCCTAAGGCAGGCAAAGAGTCACTGAGCACCAAGAAGAAAGATCAAGCTGAGAAGAGCAAATTGTAAGCTCAGGAGGAGCAGAGAAAGAGAAAGAAAAGAGGAAAGTCAGCCATTGTAAGCCTAAACTCTCTACTGTGAGGACCCAATAGATTTTACCTTAGTAAACCAACTTTGAGGGATTTCTAAGTCATTTGGGGGGCTAGGAATGTTGCCCATCCAATGTTGAGCATTCTTAACAGATCCATCAATGCCCAAACATGGATTCCACGCCAAATGGTGTAATTCAGTTTTGGCTCAAACCATACGGAAGGAGTCCAACATTCCGCTACAAGGCGCAGGGAGGCCATGTCTTTCTACGTAGAGGCCACTGACTGAGGCCAGGTTAAGTATATCAGATTTGCTTGCTGAGAGCAAATTTGGGGGGATAATGTAGTCCCTAGAGGAAAATTGGATGAAAATTAATTGTTTTCATAATTTTTAATGTTGTTACTAATAGTTCATTTCCTTGCCTTTTAAATAAGGCTATTTTGAGCTTTGTATCTTAATTTCAACATCTACAGCTACTCAGCCAAAGTTTCCTGGTGATCTCATGTCAGTGCTAATTTGCCTGACCGGAGATTCCGACAGAGAAGGATGTCCAACTTCAATTTTTTTGAATGCTGGGTGTGCAAGACTAGGCCTACTTTTCCCGAATTTACTTCTTTCTAAGTACTAGTACAAAAACAATTATGATTACAAAGCCATGTATTAAAAGCAAAATTGACAGTAATAAAAATGTTTTCTATTGTTCATTTGCTACTTTTTTATTACTGTGGTTTTGCATTAAATTGCAGTTTGTAATTTTAACCTCTAAGTGTGCATACCAGGGCCTACTTTTCCTGGTTAGGAAAACGCTCTTCCAGAAAACGCTCCTCCAAAATTAGGCCTTCCAAAAAACGCTCAAGCCCCTTTTCCTAAAAACGCTCAGACCAATTTGGTTCAGTGCAAAACTCGGACTAGAGTGATATTCCAAATAAAGCTCCTTTACATAAGAGTGTAGAAAACGCTCCATGTGTCCAGAAAACGCTCTGAAGTGTGAATGCAATATTTTGGTGATATAAATCACTGTAGGCAAAGTAAAAGTGGCCAGCCTTGCCATGAACAGTGGCATTATGACATATAAAAGTATATAATGGGACTATTTATGGAGAAATGCACACCAAACCAAGCATATGTTATTAACACATTCTTTATTATAATTAAAGCCCTCTACCTATGCAATGCATTGTTAATGTACACCTTGAATTCACAAACACATTCTAGTTATTCATTCAAATTACTCTTGCAATGGAGAAAAGCTGTGAATGGACATCAATAAGTTTCATGAACACAGCCTTAATGCTTATCCAAAACACTTAAGTAATGAAGAAAGGCTTTGAATGTACATGTAACAGTTTCATGAACACAGTCAGTATGTTGATTCAGCTTACTCTTCCTAAGGAGAAATTCATTGTGAATAAACTTCTTTTCATGGACACCATCTTTATGTTCATCTGTATCACTCTACATGGGTGGATGTCTTGTCATTGCACAGTGCGCCGTACTGCTCACCCTTGTTTCCACATATTGTTTCAAAAATAATATATATGCATAGAAAACGAGGAATTATCGTATTAAGCAACAACACTGCACTGCAAGGAGGACTTTTGTGTAAATTTATGGCACTTTGACATGAGCACAGTCTTTATGGCTTAGCTTTGCTGCTTCATGTCACTCTAGCTATGACCACTACTTGTCAATGCACATTGAACTTTGCCATGAACACAGTCTTTATGCTGTTTCAAATCACTCTAGCTATGAATGCTGCTTTGCCATTGCACAGTGAACTTTGCCATGAACAAAGTCTTTATGCTGTTTCAAATCACTCTAGCTATGAACACTGCCTTGTCAATGCATATTGAAATTTGCCATGAACACAGTCTTTATGCTGTTTCAAATCACTCTAGCCATGAACACTGCTTCGTCATTGCACAGGGAACATTGCCATGAACACAGTCTTTATGCTACTTCAAATCACTCTATAGCTCTATCTATGAACACTACAATGACTATTGTAGTTGCTAGTAAGCGTACACATATGAGATAATTTGGAAAAGTGTTCCTTCACATAAAAATGTTTTAGAATCTGCAAAGAAGGCATATTCATGTATCTCATGTTTTAGCAGTTAGGATTCACGCCACAGATGAAATCAATTGCATCAAAGATGCATGCTCATGTTATCATATCAATGTGCATGTCCAAGTTGTGCTTAAAATGAATTACTTTTATCATTCAAATATCCGGGATCCATCTCAATTATACACCTTCAATGCTTTACAAGGCTATATATTTAATGTTTCACATTGTAGGTCACATGGTTTACAAAATAATGTAATTAACTAATTATGTACTCTGACTCATCCCCAAGATTATTATATACATTTTAATCTTTGTAATAGTTAATACAGTACTTTTGTGTTGTGTTAAGCTGAATTATCATAAAGACTGTGTTCATTCTAAGACTATGGCGTGCCTTGATAGGGCATTTTTGATTTTTCCTACTTAAATTATTTGCCATGGCTAATCATAAAGACAGAGTTCATGAAGACCTTTCTTCTAGCTAGAAAAACGTACAATGACTATACATATATGAAAAAGACAAATTTTAATTTAAGAGCTCTGCAGTCAATTATATGTGTGCCAGTCATTCTGAAAAATTATCATTGTGTATGCCCTAATATGCACAAAAGATTTATATTATATATAAATATTAATTTAATTTGCAATTCAGTCCAAAGCTTTCATAGATTCATTTATATGAAGCATATAAATACTGTTCATGGCAAAGTCACAACATAGATAGGCATTAGTGTTCACAGCATACAGCTAGCTAGGGTAATGTGATGTGCCATAAGGCTGTGTTCATGACATAGTTTAATGTGAATTATGAACTTTGGGACAAGGGAGCGTTTTTTGGACAACAGAGCGTTTTTCACACTTTTATGTAGTGGAGCGTTTTCTGTCCTCTTACTTAGGTGAGCGTTTTTGCACTTAATATAAATTTTGGAGCATTATATGGAAGAGCGTTTTAGCACTGTCCTAAATCAGGAGGAGCGTTTTCTGGAAGAGCGTTTTAGCAGCATATTCATTTACTTTGGTCTTAGTAGTGATACAAGAACAAATTTAATTTCAAAACAATACATTACCAACAACAATTACATTGATAAAAGTGTTTTGTATTGCTCATTTACAAATATTCTATTACTGATTTTTGTCACTTTTTGACAATGATAATTGACCAAATAAAGTTGGACATCCTTCTCTGTCACAATTCCCGGCCTGACCCAACCTAACCTGACAGTGTCAAAAGTAATGTAGTTTTTTCTTGATTACCAACGAAATTGATCTGGTCGCTTTTTGGCGCGCGCAGACAAATCACCTGCATTTTGGCGCCTATATTTTGGCGCCTGTATTTTGGCGCCTGCATTCTGTAACCACAATTTGGTCTTTTGGTGCCTTTGTAATGTCGCACAATCTTAAGGAGGCGCGCACTATGAGTACCTTCATACACACATAATTATAGTGCATATAAAATTATTAAAATTATATGTCCTACAATAACAAGTACTTACTTGACTTTTCTCAAGGAGCAATCACTCGGTACCTCAGACAAGATTAAACATTTTGACTGTCTCCAGCAAAGTCTTCTAAATGAGTCCTGAGACCGATCTTTAAAAAGCTTAAGCAGTTTCTAAGGTGGTCCTTAGCGCTAAGTATTTGGTTTAAGAGCTTTTAATTGACTGAAATCAAATACTTAGCGTTAAGGAGCACCTTAGGAACTGCTTAAGCTGTTTAAAAATTGGACTCTGAGGAACACTGAACTAAAGCTGAGGAGAGAGGGTGCATTATAATTCTTCTTGTTGACTCAGTTCCGGGACTAGCTCGACCCCCAGAGACATGTAAAAATTAACACGGCAAAAACAAAGATATCATAAACCTTATTGCATTTTCTGAATCTGAAAGCCAAATATGTAGCAAACTTCCCTGCAAGCGAGACTTTTCTCAGCGAAGCCAATTTTTGCTGTGCCATTGAGTTTATCCAGATACTTTCAATAGATAAAACCATGCTTTGAAGTAAAACTAATCTAGATTAATTGATATTAATCTGGGAATAACAAATTTCAGTTCTAAAAGCTCCCTATCTACATTTTAAAAACTAAGCCAAAAGAATTATTCTCTATATAATGCAGAGTGTTACCAATAATCAGAGATTCTTGGTATATCAAAAATATCTTCCAATAATTAATATTTTTTACCAAGCATGCACATGAGAATACCAATGCCGCGCCAATGCCTTGAAAGTGAAAATAGGAAGAGTTAGTGAAAATAAGAACCGTTCGTAAGTGGAAATAGCATTTACTCTCTCGTGAATGCTATTTTCACTTACTTACTTTCAATTACGTAAGTGAGAATAAGAATAAGTGGGCGCCATTGAGTAGGCGCCACAGGATAGGCGCCAAAAGTTGGGCGCCCATATGCAGGCGCCATCACTGAGCGCGCCAATAAGCCTCTACACCACGAAATTATTGTCACTGTAAATTGCAGGCCGGCGCCTTATGCTTTACGCTAGCAAGGCCCACTACTTTCACATTGTTTTTTTTTTTAAATGGTAACAAGATAATTAGGATACGCAGTACAAGTAGACCTACAGCCTACATGTTTATAAAGTTGACAAAATATTACTTGTATTATAGCCACATTGTTTATTCTCTAAAAATGAGTTGCAAGGGAATTCACCAATAAGTCCGACTACAGGGTCGGAATTAGTTTGACTAAAGAATGGGAGGAAGTCCGAAATCCAAAAAGAAGAAGTCCGATTCAAAAATAAAAATTTCTCCAACTGCAGCAAAGCCAATGAGAAAGTCCAACCTTTCATAAGATAATGAGAAAGTCCGACCATAAGTTAATGAGTAAGTCCGACCCCTTGGACTTTGTAAGCTAATGAGAAAATCCAACATGTCAAGCAAAGTTCAAGCTTATCCCAACCTAATCAAGCTATACCCTATCTAACTCAACTCAACCTAATCTAAATTAAGTTAACCTAACCCAACCCAATATAACCTACCTTAACTAAATGTTCCCACATTCACCCAATTTAATCTAACAAAACCTTACCTAATCAAATCTAACCAATTTCAGGTATGGTTGGACTTATTCTTTATGTTTATAGTCGGACTTATTCCTTATGTACAGTTGGATTTATTCCTTATGTTAAGTCAGAGTTATTCTTATTGCTTCATCTGGTCGGAGAAACTCACTTAATGTGGTCGACTTTATTCAAAAAAGCACTTTCGGACATGACATTCTCACATATATTAGTCGGACATACTATGCGATACCGTTTTGCAAGTTATAACAGTGACAGAAAGGAACATGATTCTAACCCATTTCTAATAGTTTTCTGGCCATTAGGATCATTAAACCCCAATAATTTGGCCCTGAATAGAGACCAGTATCGGAGTGTAAAATTAATGCCAGTTTTTGCTCAAAAAAGTAGTTGTGTTGATGCCCACTAGTCATTACAATCGATGATGATAGTTGCAACTATACCGAAGATTTCCGAATATGAGCGGACCAACCCTAATCGATTGCCGTTCGGTTGTGAGAATTGCTGTAAAACGTTTTCCGCATTAAATGCAGAAAACGTTTTACAGCAATTCTGCTTAATTTGTGCTGATAACATGATAATATATATAACCTAGTAGTAATGTAATAATGTATCTCTGTCTTTAAAATAGCGTAATGTATTAAACATATATATAGCACAAAATTTTATTGCAGTAAATTCTCATACCCATATACCCTTTGGTTTTCAGGGGGAGTAGAGTGCAAAGGCAGTGTAAATAGCTCAAGGTAGAGTACCAGTCCCCAATGAAAACATGCCATAGTTTCACATTTAATTCTAAGTGTAACTTATTATCCCAATATTCTTGATTAGAGAACAATTAGAGCTTTTCATCAAGATTTGCATCCCGACACTGCCTTGATGATTATTCCACAGGGGCCAAAATGCCTTCAATGGCCAATTTACCATACCCAGTCACAAGTACCAATGCCCAACGTGCATTTAGTACCATGTGGGCTTGTTTCTAGCAAAGATGCTATCTTATATGACTGTCAGGACCATTGATTCTCTTAGTTTGCTCTGAAAGTAGTGTTAACCCAAAATTGGTCTGAAATTGCGCATATTGCCTTTTAAAAAGCTAATTTGTCAACAAAAGGACTCTTACATTATATAAAAGGTCTTGTATACCCTATAACCATGTTCTACCTTAATAATTATTAGGCTCATTACACTTAAAACATGATTTCCATATTCCCCTCACAACCGAATATGGCCGGATATATTCGGGTGCGTCCGCTCATAATCGGCAACCGTCCGCCGATTGCAGCTGGCAAATCTAATGCCCACATTGATCACTTAATTAATACTCACCCTGTCTGTATCAGTAACAGTTTGGCTTTCCAAATGATAAGAGTTCTCTAGCCAATATTGAAACTATTACAAAGAGCCAACAAAGATGTTTAGCAAATGACATATGCTCTGTACTAATGCTATACAAGTACAGTAACTCAGGAAGTAACATACACCTTTTGAATGCCCATTTAAAGCTCTTTATAGAAAGAGATGATGCAGATTGGCCACCTTATGCTTCTTATCATTTGGACCGCCGAGTTACTCGCCGTAGTGACCTCCTTCTCGTAGATGGTTTCAACAGTTTAAGAATAAGACCTCTGACATGTTTCCGATTATTTGATGTGGTACACACTATGTAATTAGTACATGTTACTTTTAATTATTGGTAATCCTTTTATGCATCTTTTAGGCCTTACACTTTGATTCATTTGCCAGTGCCCAAAAAATTAGCAAATCATCATGTCACAGGGGGATTCAACCCAATGACCAGTCCTGGGTGGGAGTCAAGTAACTTACGGGAATTCCTCAAAAATGGTCAATCAAACAACAAATAATAATAGGACAAGTTAGTGCATAAATATGTGATATAACTAGGAGCAAATATTGAGAATGAGACTTTAAACTTTTTAAATGTCCATTTTTTCTTTCAAAAATAATTGTAAAAATGTAAAAAAAACTTTTATAGCAAAAGTTTTTAAAATACAGGGTGCAACAGTAAAACCATTTTTAAACGTAGCTAAGTAAACATTAATCATTGCCAGAATAATAATATTTATGACATTATATTATTTGGAAGAAAAATAATTTTTAAGAACCATGCCACACCTTTGAAGACTCCCAGACAGGCATTTTTTGTCTTTTCCCTATTTTCTGCTGGTTTTTTCTGACTTCTGACAAGTTTTTGGGAATTTAGAATAATTCACTCACCAGCTAGCTCAGGCAAGGGAACTATTCTAAGTCCCAGGAAGAAACAAAAACTGCAGAAATGCCTTGTCTGGGAGATCCCCTTAGGCTGCTCCCAGACTGGGGTTTTCAGAGGAAAATATGCAAATAGCAAGAGTTTTCGCCCTCCAAATATGGCCGAATTCTTCTTGCAGAGAAACACCGAGAATCTGGGCTCAGGGCATTTATGACGGCAAAAGAAGGAACTTGAGGACATAAGTTTCCACTGAACTGCTTAACTATACTTCAATGCCTGATTTCTCAGCTGAACAGCTCAGTACAAAGGCAGAGCCAGCAAGAGACATATAAAATTATATGTCAGTGGAAACTTATGTTGATTAATTCCTTTTTTTGCCAACATGAACGCCCTCAGCCCTGTTTCTTGGTGTTTCCCTGCTTCTTGTTTGGTAGAGCTGAGTCCAGCAGGAGAAATATTACCCTCGTGTCTTTTCCACTCAAGGAAAACTCTCCAGTGCATTTTTGCTGTCCTTAGTAAAGCTGAGATGAGGGAGAGGACGGAGGAGAGAAACGCTGGCAATTTTCTCCAATGAAACCCCCAGTCTGGGAATGGCCTTATTTTGGAGATAATTAACTGTTTAAAGTCAAATAATAGTCACTAAATTTTAGATATTAATAAAATGTTTTATACTGTCAAACATCGCCGGAATTACGGTAGTACTGCAGTCACTGTGACTACATGCAGCAGCTGCTGCACTAATAAGTAAGAAATTATAATATAAAACAAAGTCCATCAGGGTACCCAATATTAGTGAATTGAGTGACCAATACTTCTGATGAAAATCCATTCTTGAGATTGGAGATGAAAGTTTGAAGATCAACCAACATTTCACAAATAACTAATATTTAGTTTTCCTCAAGCTTACATCTGTTAACCTCAAATATCTTTTCTTTCAACGCCTACTCCAAAAATAGACTATATGCTTTATGTTGCAATCGTCAGTAAATTCATCGCCTTAATTAAGCTATATTAATATAATTACGTAGATGCTGTTTCTGCATGCAATATGCCAAGTGCCTGCAGATTTAAAAGTCCCTTTTACATCATGATGGTCCAGAAATGATGATGAGAAATGCTCCTTCTTTACCATTTATTCTAATTGCCCTCAACAAAAGACCTTCCCGTTATCTAGATAGGCAACTTTTCATTTTGTTCTGCCAAGTGTTTTTGCCATTTCTGAAGAGCAATTTCTGCACTTTATATATATATATATATATATAGTGCAGAAATTGCTCTTCAGAAATGGCATATATATATATATATATATATATATATATATATATATATATATATATATATATATATATATATATATATA
>LR142181.1:0-10922 GCA_900659605.1 Tisbe holothuriae | reverse complement strand
CTTCTTCGAAATCCGTATGGCATAGTAGTACCAATCACTTCGATATTTTCCCTTGGTAAGGCACTACACCGTCCAAATGAATGGGTAAGAATTGCCACTAGGACGGGACTGTTAATAATCATTTCAATCTTGATATGTTTAAAAACAATGAAGCTTGAAAGAGTGCAGCAATGAACAGTTGGTTCAATGTGACAAATTAGGGCCTCGGTTTAACCCCAAGGTAATAATGTATAGGTACTCTTGCAGAAAGCAGATTTGAATGTCCCTTCTTCTATTTGTTCATTTGTGTTAATCAAACAGGTGGGGCAAGTAATAAGAGTTTGCTTTATTCTGTGAGCAACCTGCCTTCCTTCTTATGACCTGGCTACAACCTAATTAGCCTGTTGAACATGTATTTGAAAGTTCACTCTTTTGCTAGTCTGTGCTTGTAGTTTATCTACACAATAATCTATAATATGTAAAGTACCTTTAGGTCACTAAGCAGTCGATACGAAAATCAATATTATATTCAACAATATTAGTTCCCCTCATTTTATGTGGTGTTTTCCAAGCGATGAAATTCTTGTTTGTATTTCGCGTTCGTATCTACGTACCACAGTTATATGCCATGTACCAAGTACAGGGTGTCTCATAATTCATGTAACACTTTCAAATACATGTATCTTCTAAGCCCTTAGGATTACAACAATGCTTATGAAGTAAAAAAGTGAAGAAAATAGTGGGAAATTTTGTATGGTGCCTATAATTAATGCAATTTTAACTCTCAGTCTTTATTACACAGGATTGAAGGCAAGGTACCATTTTTGGTCTGGTCCTACTTTTGGGGCAGTTTGGCCAAATTTAGATAGCAATGTAATTTTAAAATATATATAGTACAACTTTAAAATCCAAATAAAAATATATAGGGTTGGAGACATAACTGGACATGCCCTAATTAATGGAAAATAAAAATGTTTTTGTTATTATTTACTCAATATGGCCCTAATTTTCTGTTATTTTGAGGACTGAAACAAGTTTTTTGGCCCATTTTGAGGTTCACAATGACAAAGCTCAACTAATAGTAGATAGGTAAAATTGCCAAAATTTGTGTACAGCATTCTGCAAACATGTCCAATGAAGCCAATTTTATTTTAGGGCAGGTAAAGATCTTATAAATTGGAGCTGTGGATCAATACTATAAGCAGAAGACTGATTTTATACCCCTTTATGTAGTAAAAAGTCATGATTTTAGACTCAATTTCAGCACAGTGGTATCAATTTATATTAAACACAGTAACCCAAAATAATGGTTCATATAAAATTTCCCACTCTAATTTATACTGTTTTACTTCAAAAGGCAAGTGCTAAATTGCAGTATAAGTGAGTTATTGAGGTTCAAAAGTGTTACACGAATTATGAGACACCCTGTATATTTGTAATTTTAAATGTGAAGTTAAACAGACAGTCCATCATGCATGTAGTTAACACTTCCCAGGCCATGCAGCTGCCTTCAATTTCTTTGTAATTTGATGTCATTTTTGGGCAGATCACAATGGTTTATGAATATAAAGTGACAATATAGCTGTACAGTTATCTACTTGGCTGAGTTTTTACACTCCTCTGATTTAAGTGACGGCTGAGACAAGAGTTTCTCTTCTGGGAGGGCCAAGGGGAAAGATAATATCAATGTAACTTATATCAATGTATATGAGGACAACATTGCGCACCGAAATTGAGTACTACAAAGACTTAGTGCTGAGCGGAGGGAGAGCATGTAACACAGGTTACACCTGTAGCTCATGTTACTCATTGCTTGCAATACAGATAAAGTAACATAAAATAGTTTTAGAACAATTAAGCCTTGAAATAGCAGTATAAATTAGAAATGTCTGCAAAACATGCAGTGTGAATGACATCAAGGGGTGAGCAGGATTCAAACTGCAACCTCCAGATCCACCAGCTAACTCTCTATATAAACTGAGCTTAAAGTGATGCTTTAAGACGGCAAAGAGTAATATTTAAGCTCTGCAAAACCTCCAATACCCTTTGCAGTATCCGATTCTGGCTTTATTCCGGGGTTTGCCATTTACACTTTATGTCAGCTGATATATTCTGGCTTTATTCCGAGGACTGTTCTGGCTTTAATGTGGCAGTTGGTTTTGGCCTTATTCCAGGGTTGGCTTTGGCCTTAAGGCGTAATACCTTTTAAAGGTAGGTGGCAGTGTGAGCTGGTTTGTGTTATAAGCTGAGCTGGGTGAGACATCCAACTAAGAACTGCGTTCTGAGCACTGCCACCAGTCCTGGCCTTAAATTATATAACTATATATTCGAACGTTATATAGCGTTCCTCATTCATGATTGTATGCGAATAGAGTACCATTCACTGTTTATTCATTTTACATTTGTTTAGAAATGTCAAGAACTCCTTGTTAATAATTTGTATTAATTGTCCACTGTGCTTCATTTTATCAGTCCAACTTAAAAAGAAACTGTCATGTCTTCATCACAACACGACTTGTCCTGTTAGCTGTCAATCAATCAACTGAATAATCCTTCTGCAAACACAGCAGGAATCTGCAGAAAAGTCAGATTGAAAACTGTTTAATTGAGAGATCAGAGATTGAAACGAGCAATTAATTGATGAGGATTAATGAAGTCATGAATGATTGGGTCACAATATGAATATTATATCCATGTTACAAACGTTTATTAATCATATAAAAATAAGAAGGTTAATTACTTTCCTGGTCTTTGTGTGCATTTGCTCAAAACTAATATATTGATACTATTGGAATGACCAATATACTTTATACCGTAAAAGCTTAAAGTAATGCCCCGAAAGTATATTGAGAAAGTAAGGTCAAATTTATGTGGTTTGTACTGTATGTAAATTATAATAAATTAACGATTCAAGTAATTCTCCTATAGCAGTAGGAGTGACAGGACAGAATGCCCAATTTTAACGTAACCCTGCCACTTCTATGACCATGTTCTTAATCCTAAAGTATGTCCTTATTAAACAACTCAACCTTGGTCTGACTTTATCTTAACCTTACATTTACTAGATTAATTTTCTACGCAACTACAGGGTGAGCAAAATAAGGCGTGCAAAAGTAGACACGCATAGCTCTGGCATGTTTAGGAATAAAACATTCTGTATGAAGCAAAATATGCTCGGAATTTAGGGTCTTTTATTAAATAAGTAATAATTTAACTTTTTGTAACCATATACAAGTTTCCTAGGGCATTATATGGAACACTCTGAAAATGGGTGTTTTTGCCTTTTCAGCCAACATCCTGGGTGTTTCTCTTATCAATTGCTTAGTATCAGTGTCCATATGAATATTATAACTTTAAATATGTAAAATTTACATATTGTGCCTATGACTATTGATGGAAAGGGCATGTTAGATCAGTTTAAGGTCCACAACAATTGTTTTGCTTACATGAAAGGCAATAAAATGACTGATGAACAAGAAAAATTGAGAAATTGCTCCCTCACACTGACCTGCTATTTGATCATACTAGATGGAACAAATTCGATATTTAAATTTAATATCCATAAAAGACCCTAAATTTGCTCAAAGTTTTGTTTCAAAAGGTTTCTTCCTTTTGTCTCCAGTTCAGAGATATAGGTGTTTACTTTTGCACGCATTATTTTGCTCACCCTGTAGTTACTAAGTCTTATTAATTCACTTAGAATTATAAGTCTGCCGAAACCTGCTGCAAAACTTATATTTTGTATTTATATTATATTTCCATTTTACTTTGCTAATATTATCCTTGATCTTATTATGTTTAACATTTTAGTTCCTGCAAAGTGGGTTCATTCACATTCCCATTGTATTTATCATCTTTTGCATCTTGTCCATAGCATCCTGGATCTCTTTGGTCTTTGCCTCTGCAGCTGCCACAGCTGCCTCAGCCTGTTTCAAAGCCTCTTTGGCAGCAGCAGCTTCTTCCTTAGCTGCAGTGGCCTCAGCTTTGGCAGAGGCAGCCTTTTGTGGAAAGAGGAAATATATTGAAAGTGTCTTCTAATATAATTGAATGTATTAGGTCTACCAGAACGCAACAACATCTAATTTATTTAATTTATTATAACGTTTGCTGGATCATCCCTGGTGTTAACCAGGGCATTACCTTCCGGGTCATTCAACAGACACACCATGAAAGCAATTTGCCGCAAGGGGATTTGAACCCGCGACCTCTTGGGCCACAGGGACGAGCAACTTGCAATCAGAGTTCAATGGATAACAGAGTTGGGCATACGTCCAGCCAGGGCAGAATCCCGGCAGATTTCCCACTGGGCTGTCTTGGTGGCAGCTGATTTAGCGATAAAGCCTCTGCCTGGGCTGGTGAAGCTCATGCGCCGGCAAAAACGGCGACAAAAGAGAGCCCCAGGCAAAGAAAGACCAACAACAGCTGAAAATAGTGATATTCTGCCGCACTTTAGGATACTGTAGACACTTTACACAAAACCTATAACCGTCGACCCACGGAAACTGAGAGATTTTACTCACACAATCTATAACCGGAATTCTTCATCAGCCGTCAGTGTTTACTTAATACCGGGTATTACTGTATCTTCCTTTCCTTCCTTTAGTATTAGTTCTATGGGTACAACCAAATGGCCTTTCTTAAAACAATCTAGATACAAGTGCGATCACATCACCATTTATTTGAACACTAAAACGAGAGTAAGATGATGTTGCTTCTAATTCTTCAAGCGCTTCCTCCCTTCTTGCTCATGATGAGCTCCCTGAGGCTGTTCTCGCTCTCCTTCACGTTCCTCTCCAGATACTCCTTGTTGGCCTCCAGCGTCTTGATCTTCTCCGAGCACGACTCCTGCTTCTTCTCCAGCCGCTGGCGCACCTCGGGCTTGTCGCTCAGCAGGAACATGCGGCCGACGGACTCGTAGACGCGCGTCTCGTCCGGCAGCGCCGTGATCTCCTGCGACGTGAGCTGCGAGTGCATGATGGTGCGCTTCAGGTTCTCGATCTGCAGGTCGGACATCTTCATCTTCTGCTGCGACTCCACCATCTTGGACTGGAGCTCGTGGAACGCGCGCTTAAGCTCGGGGTCGGGGACGGCCATGGTCGTGAACGTCTGAAAAAGGGGCGTGTGTAATAAATTAAAGGTCTGCACTTCTCCGCTCATCTGGGTAAGTTATTAGAAGAGGGGACAATATATTCATTTTATACGCAGATATCCATTAATAGTTTTGATACAATTAACCATAAATAATATTCGTAATCACTTACTTTTGTTGTTTCAGGGACTGGAGTTATAAATTATTTATGTTTTCAATCTTCACAGTTTCATTCACTCGGTTTGTTGAAAAATTGTTCCATGCTACTCGGTGACTTTCTTCAGGGCAGCTGAATTCTCACTATTTTAATTTCCTTTCATGTAAATTTCATTAGCAATCCAATAAACTACGAAAATCAATTTCTTGAAGCATCTAAATGGTATTAGACGTATATGATATGTATAATCATAAAATATATATTTCTACATTCGTGTTGGAAGATATCGTCGCGTTAACTTATCTTATTTTCATTTAGCAACCCTGGCTGATTCTGCCTAGACTATTTTGGGAGGCGAGCCACAGTGGGAAATTTGAATAGCAAAAAGAAAAGAGAAAAGTTGGTATCGCAAGCTAGTTTACTGCGTGTAAAATATTATCATAAAATTGTAACGTAAGTTACCGTAAGTATGCAGTATTAATTTTAATATTGGGCAATCTAAGTTGGAACAGGGATCGATTAACGCCGGAGTATTTCAAGGTCCAGACTTCTACCAAAGACAGCAAAGTGGTACTTGCCATAAGGGACATTGTATAAACAGCTTTTTATTATGGAAATTCACTATTCATCTACATTCCGGCTCTTCTTGGATCGACCTTATCCAGAATGACAAGTGGCTTCAGCTGGTCGGCAAAGTTCTTCATGTCATCGGCGACGGCATCGTTGCCAGAGGGAGCGAGGACACTAACGAAAGAAACGAACGTGAATATCATTGTGGAAATGTGGGGAAAAAGAGGATTTCACCTCAATTCTACAAGATGAGATCCGGACATTGGCTCCAGCTGCTCTGGTGGGCCACCAGGTACCGTAGGAGGGCCAGGGACGATCTTAAGAATCTTACTCAGGGTCACCTTCATACGGCCCTTCCTGGAAAGAAAAAAAAAGAATTAGAGCAAGTTCTTCAGCAATAGGTAATGTTAAATTTACCTAAATAGGAATCCTTTGGCAACGAACTCAAATTCCAGTCTGCATCCGAGTTCCGTGAGGAACTCAATTGCGTTCTCTGAGCAGGCGATGTCATAGCAGCTTCGGACGATGGTCGCCCGGTTGCCCAGCTCGGGCTGACCGATGTAGCGGAGCTGCCAGGGGACATGGGCGAAGAGGGCTGGGTCGAGGGGGCGCCGGATGCGCAGGTGCAGCGGTTGAGAGGCGGTGCCCTGAAATGCGACAGATGATATTCAATGTCCATGACGCCCTTTCGAGGTCTCTGTTTACCTGTATGGCGAATACGAGCTCCCTCTCCGCAAATGTTTCGTGTCCGCAGTCGACATTGTCGCAGAGACCGCGCAGTCGATGCTTCAGCACTTCAACGTGGTTGTCCAAAATGCTGCCCTGAGAAGATAAGCAAGATTTGAGCTTGAGTGATCCTATGGTTTCTGGTTTCTTACGTACCTGTAGAAGATACTCTTGATCTGGGATAATGTTGCTCTTCATCGCCGCCGTGAGCGTGTCGATGCCCTGGACGAGGTTGGAGGAGGCGCCGCCGGCGCTTCCTGCGGCGCTCCCGGCAGCAGCCCCGGAGACGCCGCCAGAGTGGGAGACTGACATGATGAGCCGAAAGCAAGGGAGGGAAGTAACGTTAGGGGCTGAACTTATGGAGTCTGTTAACTCTTTTTGCCGATTTCTGCTGAAATCAAAAACTGTTTTCTTAATTTCGTTCTTTCCTTTCGGCTGTCTGCCTGAGGCAGGCAGGGGAGATAGAATCGCAAACAAGCTCCACTTTTGCTAATTAATTTGGGCAAAAATTCACTAAATCAGTCTAAATGTCATAATAATATAGTAATATCACAAAAAGGAGGTAAGAATAAAAAAGTGAAGCAGTATTTTCTATCAAGAAACACCCAAAATATTTTATTCCAGAATAATGATTTCTCTAGAGTCTTCACCCTGAACCACATCAACAACAAAAATCATTTCCAATGATAACAAAAACAAACGAATCTGACATCTCGATTTTCAACTTTGTCGACGTCCGTCATGTCGTCATCGTCGCCAACTGCAGATCCAGACACTTCAACCGCTCCAGGCAAGACAGACCCGGAAGTATTAGACTCTAACGCATCGGCCCCGGAGCCCTCCGCCGATCCCCCTGCTGAGGTTAGCCCTCAACCGGAGCCCGAGGACTTGCTCGTGCCTGGGACACGAAGGAAGCGCCGATTTCGAAGGCCACCGGCGCGGTTCGCAGACTACGATGGCAACGCTGCCGTCAGTGGAGTGGACCGGATCAAGGTTGAGACCGCTCCTATCGAAGCCGCCGCGGCCACGAACTGCCTTGATGATAAGAATGATTCGTCCTCGACCGACCTCCACCACTGCGTGTTCTGCCAGCGAATCTTCTCCTCCGCGGAGAGGCTGGCGAGACACAATGGGGACGGCGCGGAGGACAGGTGCGAGGGGGACGTCTGCCAGAAGAAGCATCAGCACCAGGTTCAGCGTCAAGAATAATTATATGACAATGCAATGAGTGACGGTTTCCTCCTGATAGATCATCAACGCCTGGTTTCCTAGCTACACGGCCGCCCTGGACTTTGCCCGGATGCAAGATCTCGACGATTTCTTCACGTCGGTGCCTCTGTTCGTGAAGCGGGAGGAGACCTCGGAGAGGGCGAGGTTCAGGTGCTCGGAGGCGGTGCTCGCCGATCGGAGGCAGAAGAAGGCGAGAAGGGAACGGATTGGATCGCCTGAAAAGAAGAGGATCAAGAGGGGCAACATCCCCGAGTCATTTATTTGCACTGCTGGGTAAATACGCTTAGTTAGCTATTCTCATGGGTCCATAATAGTCCGGTTTGCAGGTTCAAGATCTCCCGTCTTCGTCACTGCGAATGTCCCGAAGGCACCGAAGGAGCCGTCTGCATCAACGCCGTGCCCGCCGCGTTTCTCCTCTCCGGCTGTCTGTCCCACACGCACGACGTGCCCGCTCCAGGCGCTGTGGCAGGAGCGCTCGCGGCCGCCACCAAGGATAAGATCGTCGCTTATCTCAGGGAAGGGTTCACGACGGCGACGGTGGTGAGCATCATGACGAGACCGGAGCTGGGATTGGAGGAGGAAGAGAAAAGGAGAGTCGATTTGAGGGCGGTGCAAAATCTGCAAAGGAATTACGTGCCAGGGTCAGTGCTGTTGCTTTTCATAAATGAACTATCTATTTTTAACATAAAGCTGTATTTAGATACCGTGGAACAAAAACGTTAATCGAAGCTTTGGTACCAGCCAAGCCAGAACCAGAAGAAGAACAAGAGGATACGGATTGCGCTCGCCGTGAATCTGTTCGCTATCGCTTGTCCAAAGAGAATCCAACCATCGCCAGTCTATTCCATTGCCATCTATGTCGATACGTTTTCACAACTCACCGAGGTCTCCTAAGGCACCTGAAAGTGGTCCGTGAATAGCTTATAGACTTATGACGGATTTTTTGAGAAACACATTTTCTTAGGTGAAGTCTGACGGCTCTTGCTCGTGGTCCAAATATTGTGAGCAGGAACATGCCCACCAGTCTCTGGACCAAGACTTTGCATGTATGGACGAAGCCGTGAGTTGGGTCCAGAGTCAGGAGTTGGATCAGTACTACACCATCAGAGACACGCGCGGAGACCACTACAAGTTCTACGCCTGCCTTCGCTCTGGAAAGGCTCGTCGTGGAACGTACGTCCGCGGGGGGAAAAAGGGACTCGAGTGCTCATCCAGCATTAGCATTCAAAAGAGACTCGTTTGTCATTGCAAAGATTTGTCGCCAGATGAGCGAGAAAAGTAAGATTTACATCGAATTTGCTCATTTTAATGTTTCAGCATTTGTATGTTTTATAGGAAGTGTTCAACTGCCAGGGAAATCTTCTGGCTCCGTGGTTGCTTAACCCACAGCCATGAATTTGACCCTAAGAAGAGTCGCCTGAGTTACGCCACTAAGAGCTACATCCTGAACCTGCTGGAGCAGGGCCTGAGCCCATCGGCCGTCTACGACCTCCTCAAGAAGGACGAGCACATCGCCGCCATCTCTCACCGATCCATCAAGATGCAGGAGATCTTCAACATCAAGCGGACCATGGTGGACTTGGAGAAGAAGCGCCAGACGGCGGCGACCACGAAGCACCTGAAGATGATGGCCGAAAACGAGTTCGGCACTCCCGTCGAGGTGATCGTGGAGGTCACCTCCGAGCAGGAGCTGCAGCAGACGACGACGGTGGTGACGGTGCCAGACGCGGCGGCGGTCGAGCAAGTGAGGACGACGACAGAGAATGTCAACGCGCCGTCCTTTGACCAGGACAAGTTCAAGTTGGAGCAGGCAAGGTTTATGAAGCGGTTACAAGAGGTGACGGCGTACATGAAGAGCAGGTACGAGGTCAGGGATAGAATATAATGTGAATATATTTGTTGTACTTCTTCTTTGCAGCGCTCGGAGTGACGTGGAAAAGCAATTGCTCCTTGACCGAATGCGTGAACGGCCTTTCCTGGACGTGGCTCTGCCCTTCGCTATCTCGGGCTCGCTGCACGCTACAAAGGGCAACAAGCAGAGGAAGAAGCGTCAACATGAGGCTAAACGAGAAGTCCCGGAGTCTTAAAAAGAAAGTAACGCCACAGCCGCAAAAGTTTCTTGGGTATATTATACTGTAGACTTATGTTTAATAAAACAGTATGAATGTTCATTATATAATCCTAATGCTGCCGTTCGTTTGAAGACATATTATGTTTAAGCCAGTCTTAAAGGCGTTCAACTAAAAAGTCCGGCTTGATTGCAGAAGTCGGACCTCTAAGCTATATAGGGTAGGTGCCCCGCAAGGCTAGGTTACAGGTTTCAGACAGATATAGCCCCGCAGGGCTAGGACAAGAGTGTCCACAGGGCTAGATGTTACACACTCCTAGGGCCCCCGCAGGGCTAGGGCACATGAAAACACTATAAAAAGGAAGAATGTCAGGTTAGGTTTGGTTGGGCAAATTAGCTCTAGCTGTTAAATATTAGGTAATTTCAAAAGATTAATAGGCATACTTTTATGCAATATTTTAATTAAAATATGATTTTCTTATGCTAAAAAGCCTGAAAAATTTGAATATGGCTATATTTTGGAGATATTTTGACAAATTGACCCGAAACATGTTAGAGGTCCGACTTCTGCAATCGCTCCAAAAGTCCATCCCTTTGATTACATTTAAGCAAGCTTGCATGCTTTAGCACAAGTATAATAGACAAACTTGGTTACATTTAATAGTACCATGATAATAATATAGTTACATGCTGTTGCATATTCCGCGAGATTTTTGTTATATATTCGAGGTTTCGTGACTGATTCAGTAAAATGAAAATATATTTACCAAAACAAAGCTCGGTCTCAGAATCTCTGTGAAAAGAAGTTAAAGTGAATGCTAGAAGGTGACAAGGTTTTTCTCCTAAATATTATATCCATCTTGTGAGTGGTGTAAGCTTGTTTAAGAAAACAGAAATATTCGTGCTGAACTTGAAACTATATGCTACTCTGGTGCAAGCTTTAATTTTGTGTCATTGCATCAGAACATGAGGAGAGCCCTTTCTTTGCTTAGCAATCCTCTGATGAGAACCATGTCGACCACCGCAAAGGACGTCCACGCTCCCGTGGCGAACCTCTCCTCAGACCCAAACTTTAAGGTCGTCTCCCAGCACGTGGACCTCGC
>LR142180.1:0-10906 GCA_900659605.1 Tisbe holothuriae | reverse complement strand
CTGGCTTCTTTTGTTACAATGTCAATATTTTATTATTATACTCTCCGGTTACAATGTTTAAAGAGCACTTTAGCCCACATTGTATAGAATTATATTACAGGCTATATTATTATTACAACATAATGTTATACAATTTATATTTTTCCCATAGAAGACATTCGTTCTGATGCATATCAGCGTAAAACGTAACGTAAAATACTTTGAAACTGGTTATTTGTACACAAAACGTTCGCACCATACTTAATGGATTTGACTTTTCAATTTTTAACGATAAAATGCCTCGGAACTGAAAAATGAAAGAGTTCAAGGACGAAAAAGTCCTCTTCGCGCACATTTATTTTCTCAAGCAAGCTTAGTTTGACCATCCATCAAATATTGTCGATTCTTTTGTCCTTTCTTCTCCGAGAAAAGGATAAGACGACTGTAAATAAAACACTTTCAAAGGGATCTCTTCATTTTACGCTTTTATGGGAAACCAGGCTCCTAGTCTAACAATATTTAATGGTAGAAGACGTTCTTCCACACTGTGTCCCAATAATATTAAAAGCAATAACAGGCTTCAATATACAGCTTTAACAACCATTTATTAAATTTGAGCCAGCGTTTTTAAAAGGACAGACAATAATTCGTCTTCTGCTGAGGATGCTTTCCCCCATAAAATGTTCCATGCAGTGTCTAAAATGAGAAAATATAGAAAGGCAGACATCAAACCAGTCAAAACAAAAAGGAATGCACTGCATGGTGTGCAAATATCATGTTATTGAATAAAAGGCAACATGACCGAACCCAGTGTTCTGTATATTATAGACTAAACTTAAGAAACGCCATAATGGGTCGGTCATTGAGTCCATAGAGTGAAATGGTAATTACTCAGACGGTCACAGACTCTTGTATGTGCCAGATATAAAAGCAACACCAGAGAATGCCCATTCTCTGGAATACGATATTTGTATAATGAACCCGAAGTGTATTAGTACGATTCTGTTCTTCATGCCATAAAAGCCCATAATAACCTGATGAAAAATACTAGGAAGCCAATTTATTTTCTTGGTGTGTTTAATTGAATTACAATCAACCCTAACACTACTCTTATTGTTGTATTGCAGACAAAGTACTCTTAATAAAAGTGACATCTACGTGATGATTAAATTGTTTTTCACGTTTCGCTCTTGAAAAAGCCTCTAATTGCGTGGGCAACCATCTCGTAAACCAGAGACCCTCTTTTTCTGGCCTGGACAACAATCGCCCAAACTTCTATTCAGAAGCATGCATCGACTAAAGTGATATTATTTATCCCTGATATGATGCATGATGGCATTATTAACGCTTTTCTGAAGGTGATTCAATGATGACAAAGAAGTCAAGATGGTGTCAGATGCCAAGTACATGCATGCAGAGATTGTGTAAGAAATACAGATTATGAGTGTTGCTGAGATGCAGCTTAAATAGTCTTCCAGGGCTGGGATGGGCTTAGTAATATTGTTTGGCGTTAGTAGTACAAATAGATATTAGTGATGAGCTTAGGCAGCTCCCAGATTGGAGGAAACCAAAGGATATACTGCTAGATGGAGCAATATTATTCTAAATTCTTCAAGAGCGAAGTAATGTACAGTGATCAGTAAGGAAAGGAAGCTCTTTTTCTCATCATAGGGCACTCAAAAAGACAATACAGGCGCGCTATTTCAAGAATCCAATCAACCATAAGAGACCTCCCAGACTGGCAACTTTTCTTATTTCTGCTGAGGAAATTTCTGGGACTTGAAATATTTCTCATTGAAATAAAATCCGAGTTATTCTAAGTCTCAGAAATTGCTTGGCAGAAATGCAAAAACTGCCGGCAGAAAGGGCAAAAATTACTTGGCAGAAATGCGAAAAGTTGCGCCAGTCTACGTAGATGAACTATTTCAGACTAGACTCATTAATGGCGTAAATTCTTAACGTCATTATTAAATTTTAAACTAAAGCCTTAACTGTTCATACCGTCCAACATACGATACACATAAATATGTTGCTTTATGATGAATAAAGGTGAAAATACAATGCATTGCACAAGTATCCTCCCAGAAAAGCTGTCTAATCATGTGTATCCACCATGCCACGTTCTGTGCGACCAATTACGACTATCAAGGAAATTCAGCCCAATGTCGGGGAAATATTTTTTCACCAATCGCCAGTATCTGTAAGTTTGCACTAAATCTATTTTATATATAAACAAGATAAAAGTGTAAATAAAAATAGTAATGCTAGTCCTTGAGTTTTAAGGCAATGCCTGAGTATTACTCAAGCAGTTCTGTGGAGCAAGCCGTGTACCCTGTATTGGTATTATTAGTAAATCATCTAAAGTATATACGATGTACAATGGAAAGGTCAATCAATTGCTTCCAAGAACTTTCTTCTTTTACGACATAATTACCTGTCGATGGAAGACGAAGAAGTTCAGAATCCTTCATCTTTGGACGCGTCTCAAAAAGGCAACTACTTTGGAGAACAGGAATGTCTTGGGGAAATGAGTCGCAGAAATTTGGACGTTATACTTTCTTTACGGCCACACTTTTTAGAGCTTGATGGACATTCAATCATCGACGTAACAAATTATTTCCAAGGTAAGTATCCATATTTAAGGGGACTGTTGCAAAGCTCTTATGATATGTGTACATCATACAGTCATACACTAGCATGTACTGTACACCATATACAGCAATAACAGCATACAATCAATTGCAGTACAACGGAAAATTGTTTTAATGACACGCTTGAATGCATCCCCGAAATTGACAGAATTGGTTTTCCCCGTGCAAATTATCTTGAACCATTTCGGACAGGCACTCAAATGAAGCAACACACATCTGAAGAAGAAAATCCTTACAATACGCTGCAACCCCTTGGGAAGAGAAGAGCGAGCGCGAGTTTTATTCAGGACTTGCTTTCAATTCTTGTCTTCAGTGTCGCTTTGTAAGCGCTCAAAGGAAGGAAGAAGGAGGAAGATCTACGGCAAGCCCCGTGTGTTGATTGAGGCCAATTGTTGGTATTGATAAAAGAGTATCGATAATGAACGTGTTGCTACATGCTTGTGGTACCTAATGATTGTGTAGTATGGAGAAGTGAGCCGTTTTAAGACTAATTGGACAAAAGGTGAGTTCTTTGTGAGGTTTAGTAAAAGAAAAAAAATCATCTTAATCTGACCTGTGAAGAGAGGATTTGAAAGAAAAAGGGCTTTTAGTTTTAATGAGACGGATAAATTTTCCATTTATAAAGTTCCGCACGATTGCTAGATAGTACATAAAAATGAATCATTATTGTATTCATGCAAGACAATATTAATATAAAAGAGCGTTTTGTTCGTCCCTATGATTATCCATGATGGGTTGTAAAATTATTGGTGGTCAATATACCAGTATGTTATTAGGTTACATGGGTGTGTAGCATTGCATTTCCCTTGGTATAATTCTCCGCCTTGGTATAATTGCAAAAGGCCTAATTTAATTTAGGATACTACCGTACATTGTATACCAGACTAACTAGAGTAACAAGACCAAAAAATAACAATTTGCTATTAAATCTACTCTTCTGACACTGCCATAAACCAGAAAAGCTAAAAGAACGTAAGCGGTTTGCAATAAGTGAATGTGTAGAACCTGTAAATGTCTGTGAATTGAGACTTATAGATTACATAATAATGTCCTATTTAGGATCAATAATAAGAATATTCTTCCAATCTGTAGGGAAAAGACACTGCATCGACCCTATCCAAATATTTACACTCGTGTAATGATTGATCCATTTAGAACTCCTTTGTTATCATCAAACTCTTTGCATTTTCCATGCATAAAAATGCCATAACGCCTTTTCTTCCAGAAGGTTTGGCTGAAAAAAAAATTTCAAGGGCCGATTGTGTAAGAACACTGTTTATGAAAGAAAGCTCAAAAAAGTTTCCAGCTCGGCCAGTCATTAATTTTGCATTTTTCTACGCCTTTTATGTTTAGGCCCTGTATAGTTACAGGTAGGACTAGGAGAAGGTGGTTATTAAAGCTTAAGGTGGTATTGATACGGAATAATGGTTTAAAATCATTTGTAATATTTATTTTACCTCTTCAAACATGACTAAAATGACTTCCTATAAAGGCCCCAAAAGAGCCCATAGAGCATTTTATACCGGTAATGCTGGTTCTGCCCAAAGTTATTTAAAACTTTTTTATGGCTTGATTGGCCACGAAAGTTGTTTTCCGGTCTGGTAACAGTTTGTAGAATATGCCTATTAACCGTTCTCCATGGGTAAACTTTTTGGCATCGTTTAGACTGCCGTGCACACTGATGTGACACAAAGGAGTTACAAATTACTTTTTGTGGGGATTTTTCAATTATTTTATTTTATTCCATGACTGTATGCGAATATTCGTGTAGACTTTAATATTGCATGTTGCTATTCGTTTTATCAAAATATATAAATATTGGGCCATTAATAAATTGAAAAAAAAAACTTTATTAAAGGTAGCAAATTTGTTAAAGGGTGTAGGTACTCGTATATCTTAGATAATGTTGCAAATATGGTGTTTGAAGAAAACTGCATTTAAAATTTGCATTTAAATTTTAACATAGTTAAGTCAGCTTCAGTATTTAAAAAACCCAATATATTTTGGGTTATGGTACTCAGACAGAATTAAATTAAATTTGGTTAAAGACGATTTTTAAACTGCTTCAAACCGTCTCAGTTTCGGTCATAATATTTCAAAATCAATCAGCGCCTAGACAAGATGTTTGAAAGACGCTCGAAAAGTATTTCCAGACTAAATTAAGGCTACATCAAAGGTGGTGAGCATGGAATATTTACTGTATATAGATTGAACTGAGCAAAGAGATCATATCTGATCACTCCCTCAGGAGTTCCTACTTTTAATCAATTTCGGGCAAAGGATTGATATCAGCAACAGTAATGTTATACGTTAGTTATTGCATGTATTCTTCAAATGTTATTCCAAGAAATGGGCAATTAATTTTACACTAGTAAATACATTTCACTCTTTCAACATCTTCTCAGCCTTAAATTGCATACTAACTAACACCCATGATAGGAAAGCTTGTTAAACGCGCCAAGTGATGATGATGATTGGATATTGCAAGGTTACAACTTTATACCCAAGAGAGTCTTTATTTCGTTGTTTCAGCTTCATTCATGAGTAGGACAATGTTTATAAATTTGTAATAAAAGTGGCTTCCTGTCCTTTTGTCGCAAAATGAATATGAAGAGGGTGCAAAAACGGGTTTGTTCACATAACACTGTGTTTCCCCAAAGGGCGTTGCAATCATACATGAACAGGGAAAACAATATTTATATATAATCGGATAACAATACAACATAATCCTACTTACGGATGTACAAATATACTTCAACTGTGCAATAGTATCATCTCTTGAGTGCAGTAAACCCCAAAGTCATCCTTGTACATGTTTTGTTTTGTTTATACTTTCCTTCGTAGGGAGGGGAGAGGCCCCCGTGTTTATTTGACTAAGCTCGGACAGAGGGGAGAGGAGCTGTGCAGGGGAAAGATGTATTAGTTCTCATAAGCCACTGAGCTTATGTGGAAAAACGAACGAGACGACGAGGCAGCTGCTGGCTTCTGCTCGTCATAAAAATAGCCTTGCAATAATGATGTTTCTAAAGTTTAAAAGATGTTTATCACGGCGATGAAGGGCGAAATTGTCAGACTTGTCGAACTGGCTCGTTATTAAATTCATTTGTCACTTCTATACAAAATCAATGAATGGCCATAGCCGCAGTAGTGTTCATTGCGACATTATTAAACATTTATTTGGAATCTCACCGTCCTCTCAGCCTTCAATTCACTTCATTTCGTACGAAATCCAATAATATAGTTGTACTACTTTTCAGAAAGATGGGCCCTGACAAGGATTTCATTTCTTCCAAACCCCATTATTAAAACGATATCCTTTCCAATTTCCAGGAAGATGAGCCCACACAAGGCAGCAGAGGGGAATGACCCCACCCAGTACCTGGACCTGTCCCACTGCGGCGGCTGCTCCGACCCCCGGGAGTGCCAGTGCTCCAAACACGGGGGAGGGTGCGCCAATGGATTCTGCATCTGCAGCCGGAATGGAATGCTAGAGTATGACCACGAAGGCTGTCACCCAGCATTCAACAAGAAAAGTAACTATTTGCTTTTTCAGAGACCTTTATTCACAATACCAGTCCTAGTGTGTTGTTAAAATCTGATCCATTGTGCTCCAATTTAAGAGCTTTAGTGCTTTACATTTGCATATTTTCCTTTTGGAAGCTTTCCGTCGCTTTTACGTAATGTGGTTACTTGTACATTCACCCCTCATAGATTTCTTTTAAAAGTACCGTGATTTAATATGATTACACCTAAAGCCCAGACTTAGCCTTACTTTACTCGAAAATAAGTGATACATACGACATGGGGAAATGAATCCTCTGCAAAACCGTAGTTAATTAAATCCATTCTTTCTCTTATGGTTGTAAAAGGTATTTCTGCTGAATTGTATTAGTTTTCAATAGAAACTTTTGCTTCATTGTATTTATGGCGGAGATTAAAGCGTAAAAATACATGTGTAGTACGATCGAGACGCTATGAACTAAACTTGGGTAACAGGGTAAGCTATATAAACAATATAATTGCAAAAATTAATTGTTTTATGCAACTAGAAAACATTTGAGTATTAAAAAAGACCTAAACAAAGTGTTTTCTCCGTATAACACGTTATATATTTTTCTGCTGATCCCTTCTTATGTATTTTTTGGCCACTACCTTTCGGTTCATTATTCACCGTACCACATTTTTCATCCTCATGCCGCCGCGCTGTGGGGTTCAAACCTGCGACCTTTTGGGCCACTGGGTCCGAGTGACTTGAGACCACGGCTACCACTTATTATTAGCAGTGAGCATGTGTCAAGCGCTGGTAATTATTAGGTGCAAAATATTTATGTTCGGTCATCGCTTAAAAATAGTCTAGCCGTCTAAGGAAGGCCACGCTTCACTGCTTTAAGCATTAATTAACTATTTTAGACAGCAATATATCATCAATCATCAATGAAAATTCATTTTGCTATCGTCATTATACGAGAGCTTTTATAATCTAATACACAATGATCAATAATATAAGAGTTATACTTTGAATTCTTTTACCAACTTGCATGCAGAAAATGGATGCTCGCAGACTCTGAATTTCTTTTTTATTATAATACAAGAGATCTTTTTGCAGTGGCATATTTACGATAGTTTTTCTTTCATGTCTCGTTTTTCGCATTTCAAGCTCAATGTCAGCAAACTTTTTCTTGGGTATTCAATATCAGAAAATATGAGAATGAATACTTGTGTTTGACAATGAATTCAATGAATAATATAAAATTCACCAAATGTCAAATATAACTGCTTAAAGTGAGTGACATTTTCCCTCTTTCTGTAATACTTTTGCAGCCTGTTTACACCTCGTAGAACGCACAGATCTGTGCTGATCACTTTACACAATTCAATCGAATGCAACTTGCTAACATGTTTTTCTTCCTTCAGACGAGTCTACCAGTCAAATCACCTCCTCCACCTGCCCCTTACTCTGCAACTGCGGCTGCCGAGAGTCCGAAGAGTGCGGGGCAGACGGCCGGTGCTACTGCCCGGACGGCACGCTCGTCGTCCCCCTCATCTCAGCCAACCAGACCTTCATCGGCTTCAACCAGACATGCCCGCGGCCAAAGGCGCTCTCAGACAAGCCGCTCGTCGACGTGCTCGTCATGTCATCAAGCGCCGCGCTGGTGCTGGGCATGCTCATGGCGCTCCTCTGCGGCCTGGTTGGCGTCATGGTCTACGTGAAGCGGACAGAGTCGAGCAGGCGCAGGCTGAATGGCGGGAGTGCGCGCACGCGGACCGGCCCGGATAGTGGCATCGCGCTGGAGGCGATGACTGAGAACGACCTGTACGAGAGCGCTCAGCTGCTGTCCGCGGACACGCTCAACCTGCTGGGGTGTGCGACGATTGTTGAGCGGGAGCGGGTCGTGCTGGAGCGGCAGATTGGTCAGGGCAATTTTGGCACGGTGTTTAAGGGCCGGTATTCGGTTGGGCCGAGTGGGGCACAGCCGATGGAGGTCGCGGTCAAGGTCCCGAGGTTGGAGGGCAGGAAGGCGTCTCAGATCAAGGACTTTTACCTGGAGGCCAAGATTGCAATTGCTTTCGACCACAAGAATATTCTGTCTTGTCTTGGGGTTTGTATAAGTAAGGATCTTCTTGACGTACTCGTATGATTTACGCAATGCACGCTAATCCGATCAGGCTTGACTAAAGACGAGTATTTTTATCGTAGATTGATTGACAGCAAGATTCTTTACAAGGCCTCGTACTCCAACAAGTACGCTAATTGGGTTACTTTAGTGTATGACTGGAAACTTATGTTTATTGCGTTCTAAACTTGCAGGAGACGTGCACCTTTCTAAAGAATACATGATAATGAAGAAAGTTTTTATCCCTGCAACTATTGCACAATAAAAATGCTTTTTGATCCGTTCTCTCAATTACGAAACTAGATGAGAAAAGGCTGCTTAAGACGAATCGAATAGCATTCTTTCCAACTCTTTTTTGTTACCTCCTTTTCTGGAAATAACTTAAGTGCAAGAGATGCACTTTCTCATTACAGCTCAATTTCCTGGCGTCATCCACTAATGAATGCATTTCTAGGCACCACAACCGACACCACTCCGGTGGCGCCCTCTAGCGGCCAAAACTCGCACCACTCATCCGCCGCCAACTCAGCAGTATCATTCTCCTCCCCCTCAGCAGCGTCCACAGCAACGTCCACGTCCACGCCGGTCCTCATCTCACCCCAGGATCACACCTCACCATGGCTCATCTTTGAGTACATGCCGTTTGGGGACCTGTCGGAGGTACTCAGGTCAAACAGCGGTGTGGTGTCCATGCAAAGGGAGGATCTGCCCATTCTCAAAATGGCCGATTTGTGGTGGCTCAGTCTTCAAATTGCTAGAGGCATGAAGTACCTGTCAGACCAGAGGTTCACCCATAGAGACCTCGCTGCAAGGAATTGTCTCCTCGGAAGAGGGCTGGTGTTGAAGATCTCAGACTTTGGTCTAACCAGAGACATCTACACGAATGAGTACTACCAGATGGGCGAGCACCGGATGCTCCCGATCCGCTGGATGGCCCCGGAGTGCATCCAGTTTGGAAAGTTCTCCTCCGAGACCGACGTTTGGTCGTTCGGAGTCGTGCTATGGGAGATCTTCACATTTGGAAAGCGGCCCTACTTTGAATACTCAAATCAAGAGGTCGCCACTCTGGTGCCCTCAGGGGCTCTGGGTCTAGTCCCGCCTGAGGGCTGCCCTGAGCTACTCCGCAGCATCCTACGGTCCTGCTGCCAGTCCAATCCTGAACAGAGAGTGACCTTCGGTGACATTGTGGACAAAATGGAGGCTGAGGTCTCCCAGCTTTTTGGCGGCCATTCCAACCCGTCCTACTCCATGTTCTCCTGCGATGGCTTTGGAAAGGAGGCCTCAGCTTCTCCTTCAGCGCCCACTGAAGCGTCAGAAAAGAAGGCCCAGAATAATAACAATGGATGCAAAAAGGGTTGAAAAATCGATTCAGACACAATGAAAGACGTGCTCAGACGGCTTCTGGAGAGGAAATTAAGGCAATAATGAAGCGCTCCAACGTCGTGTTATGAAAGCAGGACCGACAACAGAATACAGACAATGATTCTTCAAAGAGTTTTGAAAGGTGTGAGATAATATACATTATACAATGAAAGGAATGGAGGCATTTACTTATAAGCAACACTTTCCATTTCCCAGTACCTACATTTATGTATGGTATGATGGAAGATGAAACTTTTCTAAAAAGGAAATTTGCAGATTATTCGTGATATAAGTCTCTCCAATTTCTCCTCATGAAAACAGACAAATATAATACATACTACTATAAAGCAAAATGTGTGTTTTATGCTTTACAATTATATATTTTAAAGTAAATAGTAAAAATGTGATAATTGAGTAATTACTATGAGGATATACTTATATAGTTGCTGTAAATATATAATATTTAATCTCAATTAAAATTATTTATTATAAATATTATGAGTATTACAATATTTCAGCTAATAGTATAATATAATATTTGGAGCGATTGCAGAAGTCGGACCTTTAAAAATTTTCGGGTCAATTTTTAAAAACATTTCCAAAATATGGCCATATTCATTTTTTGCAGCCTTTTTAGCATAAGAACATCATATTTAAATTCAAATATTGCATAATTCGAGTGCCTTTTTACTCCTTTGAAATTACCTAATATTTAACAGTTAGAGCTAATTTGCCTAACCAAACCTATCCTGACATTCTTACTTTGTATAGTGGTTTCAAGTGCCCTAGCCCTGCGGGGCCGTAGTACTGTGTATATCTAACCCTGTGGGCACCCTAGTCCTAGCCCTGCGGGGCTATACCCATCTGAAAGCCTTAACCTAGCCCTGCGGGGCACCTAACCTATATAGCTTAGAGGTCTGACTTCTGCAATTAAGCCTAATATTTTAACTATCATTGTTGGAAAACTAAAAAAAACTTGTTTAATATACTGGAATAATTATGGTATTTTTATTGAATATAATAACCCAACCAAAAAACGTCTTCTTATCCATGTGATATGACCATTTATTTATTTAATGCATTTGTATATCTTGAATCTTGACATATTGACATATGATAAGGTGTTGTAAAATTGGGGGAAATTAGGAATATTCCTTTTCATTGACAAAATATTTGACATCATTCTTTAGGCACCCAAACCACTGTGAATGCCAATGGCACAAACTTGTTTGTCTTTGCAATCTCTCTCAATTTAGGCACTTTAATGGCATGTATAATGCATCGTTTCAGCTGCTTGGC
>LR142179.1:0-10928 GCA_900659605.1 Tisbe holothuriae | reverse complement strand
CAGTCCGGCAGTTAAAAGATCTGACTTCCAGTCCGATCACTTGGCGAAAAATCGCCGGGGGCGGGGCGCGAACCTGCAACCATCACTGTCGCAGGCCGGCGCCTTGGCAATGAGCCACCACGGCCCCCCTAAACATTTTTTTTAAATTCCCGGATTGCCCCTGGCCTAATCCCCGCTACTGTTAGTTCGCGGCTTCCCCTAAACATTATTTATACCGTACTCTATACGGTTGTAGACATCTAAAAAAGCAACACTCATTAAAATGAGCGTCAATATTGAGAATTTGAAACCAACAACTGTTTACTTTTAAAAATGAACCCCGAGAACTTACGGTTCTCTTCGTCAGCCTCCTGCTTACGTTTCTGCCACATCACCCTTGGATTTTCAAACGAACAAACGGGGTGATGATGTTAAAGGAGCTAAAGTGACGTCGCGTTGCAGCATTCTGGCTTTGCGTAAAAAAAGAGGGAAATCACAGAGTTGCCTCAGAAAAGAGTTTCATATCATCGGGCAAGGACGAAATTTTAAGACAAATCAATAGCAAGTCTATTAAATTGTAAGATAAATCCATTATAAACCCGCGTATATATTGTATCATATATTTTATATCAACAAAAAGCCCGTATTTTACCAGTTCTTAGCTGATTTACTCAAGTTTCAAAGTTTCATTTTTTTTGAATTGTTCGTTTATCTACGAGTGCTCCCCATTGTTATTGTGGTACATGAAGCACCCTAAATACTTGGTGACATGTCAAAATCTAATTAACCGCATTATATTAAAACTTAGTTACGCATCTAGCTCTGCTACGTGAATAAGTAAATTACATATTAGTTATTATGTAGCCTCGTAGTATATATACGTTGCACGTTGGCTTTCGTGGAAGTTCCTTTTTCAGCAGCAAAACACATGTTCTATTGTAATCTAGGAGGATGAGCAATATATTTCCTAACTCGACGTGTGCTTAGCTTGCCTGTCTAACAGGGAAATCATATGCGACTGAACAATGTTCGGCCCTTATCATCAATATTTGCGGCCACGAATGCAAAGTTTTGATTCGGAGAGGCAAATGAACTTGCAGTTGAATATTTAGTAAACATAATCCAATCAGTATAATACATTGCTTAATACGTGGCTTATAAGCAGATTGCATTGTATATATAATAATAATATACATGCAACAATGAATGTAAAAGAAACATAAATGCACTTGTTCTAAATGCAATATCGTTATTTTTATGCACCCAAACAATAAAAGCACAATAGCCTTAATAGAAATACATCATGTTTATGTATGTGATACATTTAAACTTTGGCGCCGCGGCATTGGAAGCCAGACACCGAATCGCTTTCCGGCCAATGGCAGCCTTCCACCCGATACATTCTCGTCCAATGATCGTCCTGTTTTCTCCTGCCCGATCTGCCCCTTGCTTGTTGCGTGTGCAGCCCGGCGGAGTGAGTGAGTGTCTGAGTGAGCTGAGGCGCTAGCTGTGAACAACATGACATCCACGTCACCGGTGGACTCAGAGACGAGACACTCAGCGATGCCGGACGAAGGGACGACGGACAAGGAAACAAGAAGAGACACTGGGAGCAAGATTTGTGTGTTTTGAAGACCAACGTTCCGTAACCAAGTGTCTACAGTTTCAAATGATATGATTCATAATTTTAAAGAAAGGATCTTCTTAGGGGATATTTTCCAAATAACTCTTCACATGCCGTCACTGGTATGCCTTGGCATGTTCTCCAGCTCTTCCTGTGGTGACCCTTCCACTCTTCAGGCAGCTTGGTTGTCGGCTTCTCTCCATGGATCCAGCCAGCCTCAGCTCTCCTCAGCTCCTCTTTCTCCTCTTCCTCCTGCTGCTCCGCTTTGCCTCCGCTGAGTCCGCTCGCCTCTTCCCTTTTCTCTGTCACTTTGTGAACTTCCTTCTTCAGACGCAGGTGAGTCAAACAGTTAGGGGAATATTAGCTACTTAGGCTTGTTAAGGGTTTATTCGCACCGGGTGTTTCATCATCCAACTTGATTCCTTGTCCTTGCCGTGGCTTGAAAGCAACGTCGCCTTTCCCCTTGAAATTACGTCATTGGGGCTGTCCCAAGAAAGGTAGAAAAGAGACCTTTTGCCGGAAAGGAGGCTTCAGTTTAGACTAATCTTCATCTGAAGCCGGTTTGGTCCTGTCAAGTCTTCCCAGTCGAATTCGTCGACTTGTTTAATAGTGCTGTGACCATTGATTGAGGTAATTCGCCCCCTGATTGCGAGACCCATGGACCTACATGGCGAGACCTTTTTTATAAATCGCTGTTAGGCCTCGTTTCCATTTTAAATCCCACTTGTGGCCGTCTCGCCCGTCGCTAGCTGAGCTAGGCAGGTACAAGTTGCAAAGCTACAAAAGGGACTTCCATAAAAAAAGGAAATTCTTCTTTTCTTCTTCTTCTTCCCTCATCTGTTGCCAGCAAGACAAGACTGAAACCTGTTTCCACGACAAGGGAAAATTCCCTTCCGACATTAGATCCACGTCTCATAACGGCAATTAGCTGGGATCTAGGAGAGCATTAGTAGACCACAGTTGAAAGTGTTTCGTCAAAGTTGGCTTTGTTTTCTATTTAATTATTCATCAAGAGCCTTGTTTCATTCCACGTGCATTAAAAAGAGCTAGAATTAAAAGCCGCAGTTAGTCCCAAAAACGCAAACGCGTCAACAGATTGGGATTCAATCTCAGCTAGCGCGCGACGTGTCAAAGAGTGCTCGCTCGCTGGTGCTACAGCCGGGAGGAGCTAAACTAGACGATCGGGCGGATCGGCGGAGCAATCATTTTAATCCAGTAGAACTTGATTCCCCATAAATTGCACTTGCCAAGATGTTCTTTTAACTTCTTAACCTTTCCCGTCTTTTCTCCAGACCTCTCTCCACCGCCCTCATCTCTCCGCTCCCACCACGATGCGCTTCCTTCTGCTGACGGCCCTGCTGGCGGGCTGCGCCGCCGCCTCCGAGATCACCAAGGAGGAGGGCGTGCTCGTGCTCACCACAGAAAACTTCGACGCCGCTGTCGCCGACAACGAGTTCGTCCTCGTCGAATTCTACGCACCGTGGTGCGGACACTGCAAGGCACTCGCCCCCGAGTACGCCAAGGCCGCCGGACAGCTGGCCGAGAAGGAGTCTCCCATCAAGCTGGGCAAGGTCGACGCCACCGAGGAGGGATCCCTCGCCGAGAAGTTCGAGGTGCGCGGCTACCCCACGCTCAAGTTCTTCCGCAACGGAAAGCCCATGGAGTACTCTGGCGGCCGCACCGCCGACACCATCGTCGCCTGGGTGGAGAAGAAGACCGGACCTCCCGCCATCGCCGTCGACTCCAAGGAGGACGCCGCCAAGTTCATCGAGGACAGCGAGATCTTCGTGATCGGTTTCTTCAAGGACCAGGAGTCCGAGGCCGCCAAGACCTTCAAGGAGGTCGCCGGAAACATGGACGACCAGAAGTTCGGCATCACCAGCGACGCCGCCATCTTCTCAGAGTACGAGGTCACCGAGGACAACGCCGTCGTCGTGTTCAAGAAGTTCGACGAGAAGAGGAACGACCTGACCGGAGAGGACCTCACCGACTCCGACAAGGTGGCCAAGTTCGTCGCCTCCTCCAGCCTTCCCCTGCTGGTCGACTTCAACCACGAGACTGCCCAGAAGATCTTCAGCGGCGAGCTCAAGAACCACCTCCTGCTCTTCCTTTCCTACAAGGCCGACGAGTACGCCGCCCAGCGCGAGACCGCCACCAACATTGCCAAGGACTACAAGGGTCAGGTCCTGTTTGTCGCCATCAACACCGATGAGGAGGACCACAAGCGTATCCTCGAGTTCTTCGGCATGAGCGAGAGCGAGCTGCCCGGCATGAGGCTGATCAAGCTGGAGGAGGACATGGCCAAGTTCAAGCCCGAGGACAACAGCCTGGAGGAGGCCAACGTGCGCTCCTTCGTCGAGAAGTTCCTGAAGGGCGAGCTGAAGCAGCATCTGCTGTCCGAGGATATCCCCGAGGACTGGGACAAGGAGCCCGTCAAGGTGCTCGTCGGAAAGAACTTCGAGGAGGTCGCCAAGAACGCCGATAAGGATGTGCTCGTTGAGTTCTACGCCCCGTGGTGCGGTAAGTCGACAGAATAAATTACGTGGCAGCCGCGCTGGTGACACGTTGCTGCTGCTGCTGATTTGAATGTAAATCTAACGATATGATCCCGCATGTGTTTTGAGATGGGAACAAAAACATCTCCCTAAATTGCAGTGTATAAACTTTACATTCCCCTATATTTTATAAATAACGAGGAACACTTGCAAAGAAACTGACGTGTCCTTGTCTGCTCAAGGCATTTGATATAAGATGCGTGCTTGAGGTAATTTTTCAAGCTTGAATTATTTGCATTGAAAAGACACTTGTTAAAAAGAAAGACTTCGCTACTCTACAATGTATACGATAAGGTGTAATGCAATTATGTAATACTAGTTTGCTTGGAGAATCTATTGTATTGTAAGCTTACAAAAGTGGTATATTGCATATTCTATGTATTTTTATTATTATTTCAGGCCACTGCAAGCAGCTCGTCCCCATCTGGGACAAGCTCGGCGAGAAGTTCGCCGACTCTGACAGCATCGTGATCGCCAAGATGGACTCGACCGCCAACGAGATCGAGGACCTCAAGATCCAGGGCTTCCCCACTATCAAGCTCTTCTCCAAGGGCGACAACAAGGTCGTGGACTACAACGGCGAGAGGACGCTGGAGGGATTCACCAAGTTCCTCGAGTCCGGTGGCAAGGACGGCGCCGCCTTCGAGGAGGAGGGCGAGGACGCCGAGGAGGGCCACGACGAGCTGTAAACAATATTTGTTTACTACGTTCATAGGTCGGGCGTCGTAGCGACATCTGAATCGACGCCGTCAAAAACGCAAAACGCATTCAGAACATCATTCATTGATTTATATATTTTTCGTTAATCGCGCGTTTTTATGCTTTTTACAACAGACAATTGTCGATACTGTGCGCATTATGGTGAACTAGAGTGAATACGACGGTTTTATTATGATAGTTAAAAGCCTAAGATGAAACTTATATCTGGAATTTCAGTAAGAAAGTGAAAGATTGATACGATTAAGATGCCACAAACATGCTATTATGGACTTATTTTTGTTATAAATCCTAAAGAAATAAAAACTAAAACAACAAAAAAACTAAGCGGGAGTGCATTTGAATTGGGACTATTTTTACGGTGTTAGCAATGCTCCTTGTACATTGCAGCCTTGGAATGATGCTTTTTGGCTCCGTGCCAAACTCTCCTTTGCATGCTCTTGATTCGTAAATGTTCTTGAAACCCGTGTTAAAATTTTGAAGTTTCTACACGATGCCTCGCAGTAAAAAGAAATCCAAGAGCTCTTCCAGCAACCATGGTGGCCCCTGCTTTCTCTGCGGCCGCAAGTGCGTGCAAAGGTGCGACAAGTGCCGCCGCGTCTACTACTGCTCTCGCGAGCACTACACACTTCACCATCAGAGGGAATATTGCTTTCCATACAAAATCGAGTGGAACCCTCTCGGTGGAGGGAGGCAAACCATTTTAGCTACTAGGTATATCACATACATTGTATATTTGGTACATGTATCTTGTGCCTTAACTCGATCACATCTTAGGGATATCCGTCCATTAGAGCTCGTCCTATTCGAGTGGAACCTCGTTGTCGGTCCGAGTGACCTCTGCTGCGTTGAATGCTTCGAGGCTACCTCGGATTCGTGTCCCAAATGCGGCTGCTCCCTCTGCTCGAAGCATGCCGCATCCACGGAAGAGCCGCTCCACTCCAGGGCCGAATGCCAGATCCTCTCCAAGGCAGAGAACGATGGAAGGCTTCCCAAGCCGGACCTTCAAGCGCTCGTTATGCCACTAAGAATCCTCCTTGCCAGAATGGTGAATGTCAAGGTTTACTCAAGGACGCAATTTATGCTCGAGAACTATGCGACGACGCTAAACGAGGGCGTTGGACATGATGATGAGTGGCAGGAAAAGAGGCGCGTCTTAGTTGATTTCTTACGGAAGGAGTGTCACATACCAATACAAGTCGAAACATCTGCAGAAGGTGAAGACTCCGGAAATGCATCGGACAAAGAGCAACAATCTGACACTCCTAAATCTGTATTCTGGCGTAAGGGGGTTTCAGAGCAGGAGCTCCTTTTTTGCCTCAACCTGTCCCGAGCTCATGCTCTGCCACCGTCAAAGCCTGGCGGTTCCAGAACAGTCTACCCGACGCTGTCTCTGTTTGCCCATAGCTGCACTAGCAACGCCAAGTTCGTGGCTTATCCGAATCGGACGGTGGCTGTGTTGGCACAGGCGGCCATTCCAGCGGGCGAGGAGATTGCCGTTAGCCTCGTGTCAAAGTTGGAACCAACATGGAAGAGGAGAGCAAGACTTTATAGGTGAGAAGTCGATTGCAATATATTCCACTGCATACTAATATATTTCAACATAAAAATATATCATCCGTCATTGTAGAAGTCTTGTTAATCTTTCATTAATCCCCTTGATGGATTAATTCATTTACTGCTGACGACATCCAAGGTAACGGCTAGTAATCCTTTTCCCCTCCAGAGACCACCTTCTCCTCTGCCGCTGTCGTCGCTGCCGTGACCCTTCAGAGCTGGGAACATACCTCTCAGCCCTCAAGTGTGAGCAATGCTCCCTGCAAACGGACCGCTCCCCAGTCGGTCTCCTCCCGGTCGACCCCACGGACCCAGAGAGTATTTGGCGCTGTCCTGAACACCCAGACAATCTCAAGATGAGTGCTGAAGAAGCACAGAGAGTAGCCATTGACCTGCACAGAGACTTGTACGCCCGTGGTATGGTCACCACAGTGGACAAACTTGAGGAAGCATTGAAGGTTGGACACACTTTTCTGACAAAATCCATATTATACATGCTAATACTTTCACAGGAGTTTGCCAAGAAGCTGCACCCTCATCACGGGCTCGCTCTGTCTGTCAAACGGGCTCTCCTCAACCTCTACAGCCAGCGCACCGCGGGAAGTGTAGGCCGTCCTGAGTACGAACGGGCACGCGAATTGGCCCTGGAGCAGCTCGCCGTCCTGGGTCGGGTTGACCCCGGCTACCCTGACTGGCGAGGCGACGTTACCCAGCACTACTCTGCCGGCGAGCTCAACCTGGCCCGCATGGACTTTGAATCGGGCCATTGCACCCGCCCCGAGTTCCTTCTGCGCGTGCGTAAGGCTACTGTGCTGGTTCAGGAGGGCATGCGCGGCACTGCGTGTGTGCGCGTCGACCGGTCCATGCAGTACCCGCTCGAAGTCATGGTCGATGAGATGTCTGCCGACTCCAGCTACATGAGCGATGCGAGCTGTTGCAGTGCCATAGAAAATTTGGATTTGAACTGATCGGGAAAAATATACCGATGTTGCTAGTGACCCAACCAAAGATAAAATATTAATCATACTCATCATATTGGAATAACGGGATATTTAAATACGCTGTAGTTTTCTTAATTTCCCTCAATCAGCGACAACTTGCAACCTCTATAGCGTCTCTCGTAAACTAACAAAATATAAATATCCACACTGCAGTGAGAATTATATAAATGGTCTAAAATACTATTTTATTTCGGGCCCAACTAGATAACTGCTTTATAGTGTTTATATAGGCCGTGATCAGTAGCCATATACCTGGTGGTGCAGCAAAGGTTACCTGTATTTTATTCCAATAATTAAAAGAACGTGTCATTATTGCAGCATGTTCAGGTTAATACATGTATTTCATTAGTTGTAGTGGAGCATTTTGTGTTTGTTCTGGTCAAAATTTATTACTTGACACATCGCTTCTTTTCAGCTATTGCCTCTCTTGATTATTAAACATAGTAATTATGACTACTTGATATATGGGTGACATCTCTTCCTCCCAGTAGAAATTCGCCTTTTCGATTTTACATAATATAGAATCATAGATATCAGGCAAAAGCCATCCTTAAAAACTGACTAACTACAGGATATTAACTAGTACTGAGCGTTATTCGAGAGAGCTACAAACTACTTATTGTGGTGTTTCTTTGGGCAGATTATTCTTTGGTCGGTTTAGTGTTTGGTATTATTTTCGGACACGTTTTACAATCCTCTGAGCAGATGGAGTCTAGAGCTGAGCACGGGCTTCTCCTTCGCGACGTATTGCAACAGTTGTCTGAAAGAAAAATAATTAAATCTAAATATATCGAAGGCATCTCTAACATATATCTCTAACATATACTATTAAACTAAACGCAACAATACTACGGAATATTATAATATTCCCACTTTTTATATAAGGCTGGACTTTTCGCCGATGAAAAAGTTTTGTCTGTGGCTGTCTAACCCTCACCGTTTATGTAAATTTGGATTCCTGTCAATTCATGGTCAAATTTCTACGTAAATTGAATTTGAGTTTCCTTTGCAGCTTGCTAGAACGTGTCAGAAATTCAATAATTGACAGTCTATCATACCTTTGTACTTGTCTACGGATTCTCGGTATGAACAAGTATGAACTAAAAAAAGAGCAAGGGCCCCTAAAATAACCAAAATGTCTTACTCTTGACTGAGAGGGATGTGCTCTTGCGGGTCCTTTTTCTCCTGCCTCCTCCTGAGCCCCATCGCGACCGGTGCCACCTGCGCCGCCTCCTGCTGCTGCTGCATGCGCATCACCTGCCCACGCCGCTTCTCCGCCAGCTCCTTGATGAGCGCGCGCGCGAAGCCGTTGCCGCCGCCGTTCGCCTCCTCCATCTCCATCAGCCGCGTCAGGATCCGCTCCAGCGCGAACGAGTCCAGCGTCGGCGGGCTGGGGGCCACTGCGGGCGCTCGCTTGGCAGTGTACATGCAGTGCTCGCCGTTGCACGTGACTAGAGGACGGGGCTCGGGGGCGGTAAGCTGCTGTCCGTTCTCATAGTAGTAGTCTGCATAGAGCGGAGAGGCGAACAGCGAGGACGGGGCCAGGAGCAACGTGGTCAGAAGGAGCAGCGTCTGTGTGCTCATCTTGAGGTCTTGGCTCAAAGTGGCTTCCGATACGGATTGATTGGCTTTTTATATCGTGGATCGTTGGAATGAAGGGTTAGTAAGCTCGCTGGAGAGTGGAGAAGAATGATCGCGGCTAGTGGCGATCGAGTGGCTTTAGAGTAGCGCATTTGTTGCTTCAGTAAAATTGGGCGTAGCGGCAGAAGAACGGGGACGAGGCTTTCGACGGGGAATAAAACAGTCTTACACAAGAATAACGTACTCGCTGAATAGTTAACGTTTCCTGGTTAACATATAATAAGACAGTATTTCGGGCCGGACTTCCAATATTATGTACATTTATTATGCACATATCCTTGTATATGTCTGATTGTATTCATAAACAGTCGCTTTTAAACTTCCAGTGTCACAGGAGAGCCCAGACAAGAAAACGTGATAATCACTTGATCTTTCTCAGGGGAATTCAGCTATAAAGTTATGAACGATAGAATATATATACTACAGGGCAGTAATATGCATTATTATAGAGTACTACTTTGTACAGGGCTCCATGCATAGACAGTATTGATAATTACACAAAAACTGTTGGGTTCTACAAGACTTGTTCATGTATTGTATCTTTACTTACACCTGTAGAACCATGAAAATGATTTTAGTCTCTTTCCGGCAGGCTTTTTACCTATAGCTGACATGGGGATTTTTTTTAATTGTCGCACGGGATAAAAGTATATTAAATCAATAGAGTACTTATGAATACGCCTTCATTATAACAGATAAAATGGGAATTAGTAATTTCTTCAAGGGTGCTTTAAACGGTTTACCGAAAACATGCTGGATGATCTGATTCAAATCTATCACAACAACATTACCAGAGAAAAAGAGCTTAAGAGATTATGACAATGCCTAATATTCTATTTAACTTCATTCTTTTTATGGCAAGATAATGCATTTACATTCATTAATTACATTATTCCACTACTCATATCGATCGCTCATCTGACTCCACGCCTTGAAAACCTGATTTTCCGCCGTGTTAATATATTCCTCCAGTTCAGACGAAATTTCTCCTCTTCTCTTTCTCCTTCCGATCCTTGTGTCGTTAAATGGAAAGAGATCTGCTCCAGCAGCATAACCAAGAAGACTCCAGCCAATAAGCTGAAACACAGCACCCAACATGCCTCGGCCAATTATAGACCTGGAAATGAGCAGTAAAAGTAAAATGTTCTTTAATCGGGCATCTTTGTTTACCTGAGAAACTTCTGCCCGGTCAAATGGTTTAGAATATCCTGCAGTGATGTCCCCATGAACCTGTGCATGGTCCCCGTCATGCCGATGGTGATGACCGTCTTGGCGAAGAGGAAGAAGGAGAAGACGGAGAAGGCGACGAAGCAGCGGAAGACGTTCGTGGCCACCGATTGGGTGGAGAGGAGGAAGGACATGGAGTCAGCAAGGGTGGGGGACATGGGCGAGGCAAGAGCGAACAACAAACCTAAAAAGGAAATATTATGTTACCGTTTATGATTCAATTTTGGCTTTTTACTCTATGGTGGTCAAATAAAGATAGGAGAAAATCTCCCTGTCAAATTGCTACGTTTATTACGGCATAAAAAGAGAGACAATTGCGCCACTTTTAAACCCTTCGGCAGAAAAAAAAGAAAGAATGCAATTTTAAAGATAATGTAAGTGAAGGATATGCAATCCCTCCGAGATCCATCGCAAAATTTTGCGACAATCGCACTATTGTCGCATAGGGCTTCGGAAGGAGAGGTTGCGTTTTACTAGCAATCTAAGCCTCCAGATGGCAAAATATCGGAAGTTGCTTAAATAAACAAAGCATGGGCATCCATTTCCGGTAGTATATTTACGTCTCCGACCCGCGACCGAGCGAATTAGCTCGCCCGCGGATCGGTCGTCAGCTTACGCGGTAGAAAT